>JBAMYA010000014.1:6184013-6212061 GCA_037176975.1 Arrhamphus sclerolepis | reverse complement strand
TAGTTTTAAATCTAGTTTTACAGCGAACAATGAAATGTTTAGTCAGCCATGTTGGATTCTGCCGTAGGTCTCGTGAACTCTCGCGGTGCTACAGCATACCCGCCCTACTGATGAACTTCTGATAAATCAACATGCATATAAATGATAAAAAAAACAGGTTTAACATTTCTGCCTCATATATAGGTGCAAAAATATATTCTCACAGCCCACTATGGTTGCTGAAATGCCAATCGCTCCAACTACGCTGTTACCAAACTTAAAATAAATCTCAGTGCCTATGTGCCCTGGAAGAGACTAACAAAGAAAATGAATGGACTCATATACTACTCATATACATGTGGTAATAGCCAGCTTTTTATCAACTCAGCTCCATGTCTACAAAAAAAAACCCAAAACAAAACAATCAATCTAATCTTAGTCCGCACAAAGCCATGTCTGGAAAAAAAAAAGAGGTCAGGGGTCTGTTTCTCAAAGCGGGCTATGTGGAAACTCCGAGTATCTTGGACCAGAATTCGGGGAAAGTGAGTTTTCCGTTTTACAAAGCAGGGTTACTTAACTCCGGAGCCAGAGGGTTCAGTTGAGCCAATTTCACAAAGTGAGGGAACTGATACTCGGAGTCTGTTACTGTGGCAACTGACTCCCTAAACTAAACCTGGTCGGTAGCAGTTTTACTTCAACAGAGCCCGAGTCTCTTTCTGTCTCCTCCCCTTTTTAAAGCCAAAACGGTTTCAGTTGAATCTGAAAACCTAACGATCATTTTGGCAACATCTGACATCATATGAAATGTCTTATTTTGCATCAGTGAAGTATGTTGATGATCCGAATAGATAGTTTAATACGGTTCACAGCGCTCTGGCGTCCACAGCTAGATCAGCAAGATCTCACCTCTTCCAGCTGTTTGATTAGTAACTGTAACATCAACTCTTTCATTCACTGCTGCAGCTGTTCTGAATCTCTGCACGTCATTGCAATGTAAACCCTAATTTAATACAAAGTTAATCTGTCTCCTCCCCTATAAAAGCCTGAAACGGTGTGATGTCATCAGGCATCAAATCACACATGGTGAAAACGGTATGACGTGTCCATTCATTGATGAGGGGCTGCATTAATAAGAGCTGAACTGAATTTGCATCAAGAAAGGATTCTAAGACCCAGACTGGATTGTTTGCCATTCCCAATGATTTTCTGTTAGTGTTACTGGTTTTCTTCACAGTCAGTTCAATATTTTCATGATCTCCTTCGTCCACATCACAAAGTCCACCTGAAGCAGCTTTGCCCTCAATTCAGATACTCTGCATTGCTTCACGTTTTTTTGTTTTTTTTTGCCAACGGTAGTTTTCTTTATAACATTGAGGATGCCGAACATGTTCCTGGTGTAATGGACTAATATGTCCAGTTAGAGTGACGTGAAGTAGGTGGATCTCTTCCGTTTACCTGGCGTTGCCATGGTGACTCACGTTATCTGAGCTCCACTGATGATGGCTTTTTAAAGTCACGGGAACTCAGAGTCAACATACTCAGAGTTGATGGAACCAACTCAGAACTTCTGATCTGAAACCAAAAACTCAGAGTTTCTGATCTCAGAGTTTGTTGACTCTGAGATCAGAAACTCTGAGTTTGTTGAAGCTCCTCTGTGAAACGGACCCCTGCAATGATGACAAAAAATAGTGTATCAAAGCAATAACATGTCAATCTTTTATCATTTCACGGATGTTACGATCAAGAAGGCAGAGATGAAAGCAGCCCACAGCCTGTAGAAAGGTGCAACATGAACACATTTTAAGTTATTCCATCTGAAGCACATCTTCAGTTTTAACTGAAATCCTGCCACTGCAGCAAAGTCAGATGTTTCACATGAAAAAAAAATAAACAGGTGATCTAATTTATCTAAGATCTGTATGTTATGCTGCAATAAGAAAGATCCAGGACTGACATAATCACAGTGAAAAAAAATGTTTGGGGTATTTAAGTTCTCTGTTTCGTCAGGATGTGAGGTTGTGTAGGGACCCAGATGCAGGAGGCTGGAAGCAGGCGTAATCCAAACATGATGTTTATTTACAAAGTGACGTGACCAAACAGCACGGCAAAAGCTGTGGAGAAAAAACCTGGCATGAACTTTAGTAGCAAACAGGATGGACCAAATACAGCAGCAGGGGTAACGAGACGCTGAAACACATCACAACACAATCAGGGGAACGAGCATCAGCAAAGTCACAGACATAACGAGACGCAGACAAGACTTCAGAATAAACAATGTTCTCCAAACCCCAGAGCAGCCAGAGATTAATCTGAAGAATGCATCTGACTAAATATTTATAGTAATATAATTATGTCATTACCATAACAACCTGTCCTGCTAACTTCCGTTGGCGATGCCTGACGCGTCTCAACTCCTGCCTTTCACCCCACAGCTCAAATGCTACCACAAACGGTACCGCAGCCCGTGCAGAGACGTGATATTCCGAGTTCAGTTTCACACCTGTGCTGTTCATGACCTGGGGCTTGTCTTTAGGAAAGATGAGCTTGACGAGACATTCAAAGGTAAGATGTTTGGATAAAACAGCTTCCTTTGTATCTTCTCATTTACATTAGGTTCAAATTTGTATGCAAATAGCTGCTTAAAACCCATAAACCTGTCATCATTATTATTGTGTTAACTGTTGAGACTTTATTCAGCTTTGTTTTTTAACTGCAGGGATTTAGAAAGGATTGCTTGACAAGTACTCATGATTTTTTTTTTCCTTTATGCAGACGACAGATTTCCTGAATATGGAAAAGTTGAGTTTATTTTCTCCTTTGGACCTGAAAAAATACATGGTAAGCATCAATGAAGTGAGGAGACCCACCTTTCTTCTTTTTCAGTTGCTTCATATGTACAGTATGCCCTCAAATAACTGTTAATATAACTGAACTACACACACACATACACATTACATACAGCTGAAACCAGAAGTAATAAGTCTTTTATAAAAAAGACATGACTGTTTGACTTTAAATCAGAAGATTTGTGTCAGTTAGGATTTATCAATCAACATTATTCCCATTTGGTAAATGCCAGAATAATAAGACAGAACAGCCATTTTTTAAATTTTTTTTCTTCAAAGTCTTAAGTCTCCAAAGTCCAGTTGATGATGTCATGGCTTTGGAAACATCTGATAGGTTCATTGACTAGGTCTGAGGTATTTGGAGCCACACCTGTGGATGGATTGCTCTACCGTTACTCGGTATAACGGACATCATAGGAAAATCAAAAGTAATCAGCCAAGATATCAGAAAGACAATCCTGGACCTCCGGAGGTCTGGTCTATGGTTGGTACAATTTCCAGATGCTTGACGCCTCCTCTGCTGTCAATGACTGACAGTTTAAACACGCTTTCTTCTTGTGCTGTGGTCCTTTATTTGTTTTCCTACTGACCACCCCCCACGTTTCGCCATTAATTCTTCCTTCCTTTGGGGCACCATTGCCTGAAGTAGTTCATGTAATCCTCTAATCCTAAATTAAACCGATTTCGTACCATTTCAGTGAAAAAAAAATCAGATTCTTCTCTCTGAACTTTGCAGGGAATTATGAGATTTAAAGAGATTCACGTTTTCTGCTCTGTCTCTTTGTACTTCTGGTCAAGGTATGGACCACCTGGAGAACGGGCCGAGCGTCTCGGTTGACTACAACACACAGGATCCTCTCATCCGCTGGGATTCCTACGAAAACTTCAATCAAGCCTGCGAGGACACCACGGATGGTGAGAGCCGTGTCATCAGCTGTTGCAGTCGTTCACATTTCCCTCGTACTTCTGTGGGTAAACGGCAACACTTCTCTGTATCGGAAGGTGACACATGAAAACAGTGCTCTTCCAGCTGGTCTTGCAGTGTTCGGCTGGTTATAAGTCTTCCTGCATCCGTTTTTGCGGTGTTGTAAAGTTAACAAGGTGTTAATGAGACTGGATCTTTACATCCTTTTCTCACAATGGCTCTGGAAGCGGATTATCACATTTATGAGCCCAAATTGCTGATATTTTCTTCCTAAGCCACTGGCTCTTTTCCTTCAGCTATCAGTAACTGTGACTGTAATCTTCTGAAACGCAAGTGAATGTTATGCAAACTCAACTTGTGATGAAGGAAGTTGAGGGGAAATTTGGACTCTATTTTAGACTTGCTCTCTCTCTCTCTCTCACACACACACACACACACAAACAGCATGTGCACATCAACCCGAGCAACAAGGCCACTCTTGTTTTTCTGCGTGTTACAGGGGACAGATTCAGATCTTGTCCACATGGAGTTTGAGGACATTTTTATCGGTTTAAAACTCCCACGTGATGAGGTCACACTGAGGTCTCATTTAACTTTAGACAACTGTTGGAATGTTTAATGCGGGCAGCAACTGTATATGGCTGGAAAAGCCTTGTATATTTTTCTATTTTAGGTTGTTGTTTCTACACTTCACTTATCAAAATATGTTCATGAAAACTTAATATCACGATTTATTGCAGTCTGTTTGTTTACAGTCCAAAAGTGACCCCAAACCTTCACCGCTAGGTTTTCACAGTGCTCTGGATGTACATGTTGTTTTGAGAGGGAGGAGAGACGTTGGACAGCGGAACTCCTTTGTGGTGAAATTATCACAGCAGAGAAGCCAAAAGCCCCATGAGACCTGACTGCATTGCTTTCTAGCGCGCAGGGCAACACATTCCTGGTTTGAGCCACAGGCATGAATGGAGGCTTCCTTTTGGGGGAGCTGTGGTCACTTCGTGACCAAAGTGCTGCTTTCTGTGCCACCCAAAAAAGGAAGTGATGCTACACCCTTAGCAAAAGCAAAGAGCTTTTCATTTGCCTGCAGAAGTTTCTGCACTTGTTGGGGGCTCAGGTTCTTCTTCTTTGTTCGATGGATTGAGTTTCTTCATGTTTCATTTTTATTGTTAATGTCCAATGTTTACTTTTGAATTATCACCTGTTCTCGATACGCACTGTTCAGAAGCTTATTTTCCAGTTTCAACAAGTGAGAATCTCAAAGTTACAACAATTCTAACTTTTAAACGTGATACTGAAGCGTGTTTGTGATTTAGATCATTTCATGCAATCAATCTTGAGCATTTTTGAACATGGAAGCTGGCCCGCTATTTGATGTCCTAGACTCTCGCCGTATGTTTTTATTAGGCTCCGGATTGTCAAAGGTCAGATGTTGCTTGGCTTCCCTCTATCAAGTGTCTCCCCCACACTCTGAGGCAGCTTGAAATAGGCCCTGCTAAAATAGAAGAGGTGCGAGTCTCTTCATTCTGTTTCAGTGAAGGTGAAAGACACACACGGAGAAAACAATAAAAATCATGAACACACCCAAAATCCTTTTTTTTTTTTTGCTTCTTGAAGCTTGGAGTAGCCTTCAAACCTATTGTGATATGTGGTTAATCGCTACCCACTGCTCATTGAAGAGCGGCAGTAATGGAAACAGCATTTAAAGTAACATTTGAATAAATCACAGGAGCAAGACAGGAAAACTTTCCAGTAAACTGAAGTCTTTCCACTGCCATTTCACTTCCCACTTGTTGGTGCTGAGAAAGTAATTAGAACCAAGAAGAGAAAGGAATCAGAAGTTAGAACTTCACTCGGGACTACAAGTATCGTTGTCATTTGGTTTGCAGTGAAGCGAGACCACTGTTGGTTTTCCAGGGACAGCTAAGGCAGTGAAGGCTCGCTACAGCAGCTTTTGCTTATCAGGGAGGAGCATACAGTGTTGAATACATCAGTGTAATGTTTTTTCCATTCCATCATGAGTGACCCCCAAACAGGGAGCAGCTGAGGAGGAAGACAGGTGTATGATTATCCAATTACACCAAAGAGGTGCTAATGACCATCAATTTCATACATAGGTTGAAAAATGGTCATTAAGTGAGGCAGAAACAGCTGTGTAGGAGGCTTAAAAGTGAGTGAGGAGCATCTAAAGCCAGATACCAAGGTGATGGTGTTGCAGGCGGTGTAATCTGTGATTAACTTAGCAGAACAGCTTTTCTGCCAAACCTGGAAGAAGACAATGACTAACAAAGGAAAAAAAAGTGACATCTAAAGAGGATTAAAAGGCATGAGGCTAAAAATAAATAGCCGTAGATGTTTTTGCATTCATCTCTTCTTCGTCTGTTTTTCTGTGGAAAATCAAATCCCAGAAGGCTTTGAGGCTTTTGGTAAAAACTAAAGCCTTTTTCTCTCCCACTTTGACCTTTCCTCTGTTTTCTTCTGAGTTCTGAGGCGTCGCAGGAGTTAAAAGCACACTCCTCGACTTGACTATGAAGCTCTTTTGTGCGAGTATTCACAAGAGGAGTGACAGTGTCAGAGTGGGTCTGTCTGTGCACGCTGCTGCTCAGCAAACGCAGACACGCTCAGGCTTACATGGTGAACTTGTGGCCAGAATTTCCTCTGTTTACCTTTGCCGTGGTGCAGCTTTGATAGCTGTTGGAGAGTTGAGCTGTGAATGTCTCTGCAGTTTGCTCTTTATGGAGAGGAAAAGCTGTCACAGACTCAGCAGCTGACGTCTTTCACAACATGTGAGTAGCACGCTGATGATCTGCCTTTACAGCAAACCAGAAACCTGATTTTTCCTTTTCTTATGGAAGTAACCTGTCATTGTTAATGTGGACAAGTAGGTGGATAATAATGTTGTGTTAATTAATTTCTCACTGCTGCACCCAAACTCACAGGAAAGGTTTAATCTTTTGGAAGTTGTTTATTCGGTCCTGATTAATCTTTTCTTGGTGGCTTGAAGGAAACTTGTGTAGTTTGGTCATTGTTCCCACTGAGACATTCATGCTGTGCTGCTTTTAAGTACTGTGTGAAGCGTGAAGTGGTGACAGACTGTCAAGCAGGATTTAAAACAGGTGAGACTAACATATTTGACAAAAAAAAACAAAACAAATTATTTATTGACATAAATAATCATTTTTGAATCATTTTCAGTATACCAGATCAAGTTATATTGATCAGAATAATGTGTAACACTATGCTTAAATCTACATGAATGGCCTTGGCATTTGCTTCTAGCTCAGCCTCTGAGAAATGTAACAAGTTCTCAAAACAAAATATGTCCTTGATATTTCAGTGTAAGTGTATGCTCTGCTTCCACAAAGTTCCTGCTTATCCAGCACCCAGCGAGCCTGCGCTGTTCCCGCCTTCCATCCAGTTCAGCACTTCCTCTTTGATCTCATGTATACTAGCCTCGGGGGGGGGGGTTGCCCGTCACAACAGCCTTGACACTCACCCAGCAGAAGTCCTGAAACGACCTGCTGGGTGCAAAAACATTTGCTGTCAAATTCTTTGCAGTTTAAATGGGTGTAATGTGGTTGAACTGGAGTCACTCACAGGAGTTAGAGGGAACACAGAATACTGAAGACAGAATCATACTGCTTCTACAACCATGTTAGTGGTGACTAATCTATACTATGCTATGCTATGCTACATGGTGAACAGAAAGTTACCGCAGTTCCTGTAACCACCACAGTAACAGCTGTCATCACTTATATTAACTACATTTAAATGTGTCTTTAGTCTAAGTCTGAATTACTCTTTTCTCACCGTCTAACTCTAACTTTGAATTTAAAGTTAATAATGTTTGTATTGAAAACTAAATTGGATCTTTATAATTGATCTGACTCGTCTCAATATACCCCAAAATTGAAAAAGAGACACTACTGGAATGGATTTCTATAATTCAAATTAATTCTTTCATCATTACATTAACTTACAATCTATTTGCCTGTCTGATTTGAATTAAGTTGTTGAATATCAGCTGGCCTTAAACATTCTTGCACCCTGTGCACCCACCTCCCAGATGCAAAAGCCCGACTTCCTCCTTAAAAATGTAACCCCCATTGTAAGAGTGGCATCTCTCAAAGAGGATGCAGAGGTGAAATGTCTGGCCCTCTGTGTTGGCAACAGTCTTCCATGCCATCAGTTCTTTAGTCTGGTCACAGGCTTTGGGTGGATTAGACTGCTTTGAGTCCAAACTTTGCTCAGCTCTGATTGTGCAACTGCCAAGAGAGATAAATAAAGGCCTTGTAGTTAAAAGTGCAATGGACACAAAGAGAGAACAAGTGCCTTGTGTTGTGGAGTGTCTCTGTTTGGACCTTGGTTGTAGACATGTAGGGACGTTGGGGTTTTACTTGGTGACAAGGAACAGTATGTGAAGCGTTTCAGTATGTGCTGTCTTCATGGGACCTCCAAACTAAGTTTCATAGGATCCTCACATTTTGCTCACATCTGTAGTAACAGCACAGAGATCAGTTGCTGGCGATCTGCACTTCATTATGAGTGACAATGAACGAGCGGTCTGTTCCCCCCTCATGGATACAGCTTCATGCCAGCTGTTGGCCAGACGCTCTTTCTCCTTCTCAATTTTTCATTCCAGCCATCTTTGTACAGCTGATCTATCTAAAAGAGCCCAAGAAGAGCAAGGATGTGATTAATCATGAATACTTTCCGCAAGATTTTCTCACAAGGCCATGTCATTATCCATGTGACATAGAGAAGCTCCTTCATCTTGGCTGAAATCTGTTCTTTCTCTTCACATGGATCTCTTAATTTAAGAATGTTGTCTTGTGCCTAGCCTTTACGCCTTAATCATAGGTGTGGAATGTCTGCTTAAAAACAAGATTGGATTTGAATAGACACTGTCAGCTTTGGTTTATATTTGTCTCTCTAACACTTGAGCCAAAGTCTGTGAAGAAACTGAGCAGGCTGAGACTGATATTAGCCGCTGCTAATGTTTGTTTATCTCTGTGTTACTGGCCCAGGATGTCCATCTATGTGGGTGACAGCTTACTGAATAGACTCTTTCTATTCAGTAGCTCAGAGGTGGAAAGACTCAGGAGATGAACTTAAAAAGTCTTTGCATGAGGCCTTTATGGTTCCACTGGGAAACTGACCTCCTCTGTTATGGTGTTATCCTACTTCTAAGGGGAATTCTTTTCAAACACCCACATTTCTTGGTCTTTGAGATAACACAGTGCTCCTCTCTTCTGATGTTGAAAAAAGCAGTGCTATCCTAGCCGCTGCATTCCCATTTCTCTAAGCCGAGTGCAACCATGAGTTTAGATCCTTCCATACCTGATGTTAACATAATTCCACCCTGACTCAATCCTTGGTGGCAGTAGCTCATGTTTAGTGATGTGCTGCATGCTACACAAAGCTGAAAAAGGGAGGGAGCCAGTCAAAGATCATGGTCATGTCTCTGCACTGACGTTTTCTGCTCATTGTCCTGAAAAACTCTTGCAGTACAATTTTGGTGCTCTGCTTTGGAGCACTGGAAAATTCTCCATCTGTTGTCTGAAAGTATTCCAGAGATCCGTGACAACTTAACCCACCGCAGAAGCATATTGATTCAGCTGTAACAGAATAAAGTATCTGGACAGGAACATGACCAGTTTATGTCTGGAGTGTTTACTGGGAAACTGATTTGAACAAAATCTGACAAGGACAACTTTGAAGAGAATCTGCATAAACTATCAAGGCTTAATGCAAAATCATGCGGTTCTGTCTTTTCAGTCCTTCCAGACCGTAGTTCGACAGAGTTAGACCAATCAAGATTATCCTCACCTCTAGAAGGATATAGCTCCTCCTAGCTCTCCTCACTTGGCCTTCAAGTCTTTTTCCTTTTGCAACCCTGCTGCTAATAACCACTGATGACTTTTCCTGAGACTCAAGCGTCATCCAACAAGAAGCTTAATGTTCTGCTGGGATGAACAGCCTGTATAGTAGATTATGGCTGTTTTTTGTGCTTATTTTTAGTAGTGCCAGTGTTATATTTAGTCCCTTGGACAGGCCAGTGGGAGACTACAGGTCACATGTGCTTGTTATGCTGCAGTTCCATTTGAATACCTGGACAGACTTAAACATCAGGACTGTTATTTGTGGTATGATTGAAGTGTCTTTAGAACACAGATAACTTTGTCTACAGCCAGGCCAGTGTGGACAAAATTGAAAAGCTTTTCTTTCTCGTGCCAGACCAGCCTCCATTATCCTGTCCTTGGTTTCCCTGTTCCCAAGAAAGCACTCGCACACATTGATTCACAGTAACCTCTGATGTATATTTGATGAACTGCAGTATAAGTGCTCATTAAGCACGGCTGAGTTCTTGTATTTGCACTTCTCTAAGTGTTTTGGGATTATGGGGGAAGGCATTTCCTGACGTTTACTTAAACATACTTTACTCCACATTTGTTCAGCAGGTTTTCTAAGTAAGCCACTGATATGACAAGAACCTTTTAGGTCAGATCCTCGTATATTCTGGTGCCTGTTATGGATTAATTTGCAGTCTTCATGTGTAGTATTCATCCTAGTCAGAACAAATCATAACCTTTTGTGTGATGATTGACAAGGCCACAGTTTTAGTTTAAGAGGAGTCCTTCATCCATGACGTACAGTAAAGGCATGCTTTCTCACCATATGGCACTTACTACATATTGCTACCGAGCCCCTTCATTTTCTCATGCATGTTCATATCTTGCTATTAGCATTTGTAACATTGAGACCTTGGAGGACATTCAGAGATAAGAGTTCCATCAGTGGTTTTTATGATGCCACACTTGAGGCCAGAAGACACCACCACACACAAACGTACTCCAAGAGCAGCACAGTTGCATGTTTGTATATGTAGGCTGGAATGGAAACATGCTATTTCCGCTGAAAGGGGGATCTATTGCTAGAGGGGTCAGAGTTCAGAGATGACGAGGTCATATAGTTGCACCATCTGGCTCAGAGAACCTCCAAATATCTGACCGCTTCCTCTTACTGAGACACTTATTCTGCAGAGCTTTTTCTTTTCTTCTTCTTCTTCAGGGTTTTGTTCAAATCCTGCATGTTTATTTGTGATGGTCCTGATTCACGCTTGTTCTTGATTTTTAAAAAAAAAAATCTTTTCTGTCCTTTTGTTTCACTGCTGCATGTTTTGTTGATAACGTATTGACGAGACTGATTGGTCAGACATGGTTCACTCTCTCCTGCTGCTGTATAATCAGTGAGGTCTGTGAGGACAAAATTACAAACAGTCTCGTTTGAGTAATGCACTTTGGTCCATGGGGGGAGCATTTACCTCCCAGAGAGTTTGTGAAAACACATCCACATAGCCAGCCTCAGTGCAGATCCTCACACATACCATGTCTCATCACACGCAGAAACCCTTGCAAGCTTCATTTGTAGAGGCTTTTGTGGATTTATTTCAGTCAAAGGAAAACAGCAGCAGATATGACATCATAAACAGAAGCAGCTTCAGCTGAAATAGTCAGGCAAAAAAAAAAGAATTGGATCAAATTGAGGTTATGAATTGAAAAAGAAAATGTTTAGTGGAGGCAAAAGTGACAGGTGTCCTATTCATCAGAATGACATATGTGGTTATTGTTGGTGGTTCGGAATCGTGGATTGTAAAAGTAAAGTTACAGTCCTTCATGGTAATGTGTACAGGTGGTGAGGTCATATGAAGAGCACCGATCTGAAGACCGTTTGTTTTGTGGGTAAAAAATTTGTGTTTGTATGTTGGACCACCCTTCCATCACAACAGCCACCGTAAATCATCTGCATGACTTTAATCTTTGCAAAAGTGTGTCAAAAATGTGGTCATACTTTTTCTACTGAGCTTTTCTGTTTTCCCCATCTGCCTGCAGCAGGGTGGAGTTTTCTCCCCACTTTCTCGCTGGGACAGAGTTTAGTAATGACGGTTGTTGGATGAAGTTCCTCTTTCCATTACATGGTGTTTTTGACATGGAGAAAACTTATTTCAGAGAATACTAGTGGATGCTTAAATACGTTCTTCAGTTTGTATATTCTTCATATTTATACTATAAAAGATGTAGAAGTTTCATTAGTGCAAGGAAAAAAAGCAAAAAGTACTTTTTTTGGCACAATAAGCTGTGTTTCAAGGAGCTGGGGTGTATTAAAGAGTCTGACCTAATGGCTTTGATGTAATTCTAATAGACCACGTGCTGTGGAATTCAGTGGCCCTGAGTCCTGCGTCTCTGACATGCACCATCACACAGACTGTTGTGATAGACCTCCCACAGCAGCAGCCTTTAGACCAGTGTGAGCCACAGAACAGCCAGGAACAGCAGCGGGTCTCCGGCCAGGCAGCTATTCAGTAGAGGGAGGAGGAGCAGGAGCAGGAGCCACAATCCTTCATGCCCCATCCTGGACGGGGGGGCTCCTCTGCAGGGTTTTCCTAGCTTAGTTTGGGACCCCAGTATCATCCGCTGCTCACTCAGGTAGGGGGGCGGCCTCCTCCTGTGGAGGATTTCGTGCCATTTCCTTTAACATAGCTATGAGGTAGCTTGTTGACGTTTTGTTTTTTGTTCTGTGAGGATGTGAAATCAGCTGGGCTGTGTGACTAATCATACGATGTGCAGGAGTCATATGTGGCTTCAGGGCAGGTGGTTTAATAGGTACTGAAATTAGAGAGGGCAGTGGCTCTTCTTTCACCACTAATGTCTATGTTTATCGGCATGCCTGCTGGATTAAAAGTGTGTGCGTGTGTGTGTGTGTGTGTGCTCCTGTAAAGGGGAATGAGCGCACATCTTGTTACTCATTTGATACCTAGGTGTTATAAGGTAATTTTAACCAATTTAATTTAGACTCCAGTCACACCAGTTAATGAGAAAACATTCACTTTGGTAAACAATTAACAGAATTTGAGTAATAAGTGTTCTGTGCTGACGATGGTAATTTACCAACAGGTCACAGGTATGTGTAGAAAATATCCTGTCACAATGGCATGCTGTACTGCTGCATCAGAATGGACTTTTTGGACAGCACATACCTTCTTGTAGCCTGGATTTGGAACATCTGTCTACCAAATAAGCATAAAGTGATTTTTTTTTTGGGTCCCACCAGATTTTTTTCGGGCAGCACCCTGATGGTGCAGCCGCCACAGTGCACCATTCCTTTGGCAAGTTGCCTTGGGTCAGCCTTTGCAGTGCCCAGCTTGTGTCCGCCCACCAAGCTCCATTACAGAGCCCTGTATTCATGCAAGCTGAGATAGAGATATCTATAAGTTACAGAGACACAGACATCGTCTTTGTGCAACTCTTTTCCCAGCTGTAGAGTTTGACTTAGTCATGCGGTAAGTGCATGCCTTCTCATGGACTAGGACGTTTTTTTTGGGAACTTTATTTGTTTGACATGGTATTGTTTTTCTCCTTGGTATACAGCAAAACAGAAACTGTAATTAAGTACTTTGCGGAATACGGGATAATTTTGATTTATTTTACATAGATGTTACAATATTGAGTAATGGACACACACATACACACACACACATATATGTATATATATGTGTGTGTATATTTTCTTTTTTGTTGTTTTTTTATCGTTCAAATGTAAATACAATCAGCCTGCACATTATTGGCTGGTGTAAGAAGGAAAAATGTGACTCTTCCATGTACCATATTTGCACGTGTGTTTCGACCTTCTCTGTGAAACTTTCACTATGTTTTATTTTGCTTTGGGTTTCGTAGCCCTGGGAAAGCCTCCTGGCTGTCCATAGTCAGTGAGGCAGAATTTCCAGTGATGACTAAATTGTTCTGATTGGGGCGACCTACTTCCTTTTCACTCAGCTTTACTGTGGCTGTGTGTGAACCTACACTCCTTGTGTTTGTGTGTGTGTGTGTGTGTGTGTGTGTGTGTGTGCGTGTCCATATGCAGTGCAGCATTCCATTTGAGCTTCTGGGTGAAAAAGTTGTCAGATAAACCATTTGTTTTTTACGTTCTACTATCCTTCTGTACTCACGTGGAGAACATTGTCTGATAAGCCAGTATTCCCCGGGTGACACAGGTTTATGCGATCTTCCTGAGAAGTTGCAGGGCCGACTCCTGTGATTTCATCATTTTTCCACATTACGCGACACAGTGTGTTCTCATTTCTTGAAGTTGGTAAATCAGGCGGACTTGAGCCAGTGTTTAATTTAACTACAGCTGCTTTGGCATTCTCTACAGTATCTCCTGATGCCCATACTTCTTCGTGATAGTTGCACACAGGTTTTTAATGTCTAGATGAATCACATATTCTTATATTTAGAATATTGCGCATTACATTTATTTCTGTAGTCTCTTTATAAATGTCTATAAATGTATGAGCAACTGAAGATGGGTTGTGACTGGAGAACTGTGGCTTTTTTGAATATCTTATTTGGCATAATCTAATTCTAAAAAAAGACTTTGTCATACTTGTTTGTTTTTAGATGTCATCCATACCCAAGGGCCCCTTGACGGCAGCCTGTACGCCAAAGTTCGCAAAAAAGAGACTGACGGAGCAGTCGCGTCAAATGGGCTTCCATCCACTACTGCTGAACACGCTCTACCTGCGGTCGACCATGCCTTGTCTGTGAGTAGTGACTCAGGGAACTCTACTGCCTCCATCAAAACTGACCGAACGGATGAGGTCGCCAATCAGACTTCAACAGTGAGCCAGACACACATTCCTGTTGGTGAGGAGTTACCATCAGTCCATCATCACACCCCGCCTGTTCAACAACAAATTAGTCCCCAGGAGAAAAAAGAGCTAGAGCAACTACTGAGTGGCTTGGAGGGGCCCATGCACCGACAGGCCTACTTGTCCTCTCCAACATCTGCTGCTGGAGGGATGCTCCACTTGGTGCCTGCCCAGGTCCATGTCAATGGGAACAGTAGCGTTGACCGTGAAACCGATATTTTAGATGATGAACTGCCTACCAGTCAAGAGGGCAACAGCGTGGACAGTCTTGGGACCTTCTCCTCTACAGATGGCAGGGCTACTCCAGCAGATCTCTATTATCAGTCGGAGTCACTTATCAATGGCCAGGAACATGTGCCATATCTGGAGCGGAGCATCCCAGAGAAACCTCTGGAAATGATTCAAGCTCAGGTTACGAGACCTGACAAATCTATAACTTCGACCCAAAATGATTCGGCGCAATCCTCAGGTAATTACATGGCTTTCCAAAATGGTAATCTCTATCGCTCTCAGTCATTTGGTGCTGAGTCAAAACCTATGCCACAAGCTCCTACCCGCACCACAAGCAGCAGGGATGCAGTGCAGCGTGGTCTCAATGTTTGGCAACGGTTTGGAGTACCTGAAGAGCCAGTAACTGAAGGTCTCACATTCAGCCCACCTCCCTCCGTAGCCATGTCCAGCCACCACAGCCTGCCACAGTTCCCTCATCGCCACAGTGCCTCCCAGCAAGAGATTGAGCAATCTATTGAAACCCTCAATTTCCTCATGATGGACCTTGAACCAGGTCATTCAACTGTTTCAAAATCCCACAGTGCCCCCTTACGGGAAAACATTTCTGTAGTCACAACCCAGCCTTCATGCTCCCAGAGCCAAACCAGGCCCACCGACCAGGATGATGCAGTCATTCATACTCACGTTTCTGGTCCCCTGTCCAGTCATTCGTCACCTGGGAAGCCCAGTGCACCAGAGCCTGCACCTGGCCATGGATCTCTGATTTACTCTTCAGGTAAAACAGGTGGAACCAGTTTCTCCTCACAAGGCTCTCCCTCACTAAGTGGTCACCTTCAGCTCAAACCCATCAGCACGTTCCCACCAAGTACACAGCCCCGGGCGTCAGAGGTCTCTGAGCCCCAAAGAAGCCCCAGTGAGGCCCCAGCTTCACCTCAACCAAGAGACAGTGAACCTGATGAGGTCTTCAGCGTTGAAGGTCTGGTGGCCCAAAGGGTGGCTGGTAAGACACAACTTTCATTCACTTCATGCCCACCTGTATGTTTCAAATACATTTCTTTTAAAAAGTAAAATGCTTAGCATTGAATAAAATCTGTCTTAGTGTTGAATACTCTTAAAGTCCAATATTTGGATTTATGCTTGGTGTAAAAAAACAACAACATTTGTCCGTATGGGCAATAAAATAGGCATAAAACACATTCAGTAGTTTAGGATGGAGTGTGTGGAAATCATCCTAGGGTCTGCATGTGGCGTTTTCATCACTGATTAGGGAACAGATTTAAGGACCTGACATCCTGAACTTCTAGGCCTTAGATACATATGAGTGATCTTTACTTGTCAGAAGGAAGGTTAAAGTGCTGTTTCTTTTCATAAAGCTCATCTCAGTTCATATCTTAGCTCAGTTTCAAGAGTTACTTATTGTCCACCCTGAAATTGTACCATGATGTCTTTCCCAGAACTGCTTCTTGGCTGCATCTCAAGATCACTGTTACATTCACTAAAGTATTAAAAACAGTTTCTGCATTTTATATTTTCAGGACATGAAAGTACAGTGATGGTTATCAACCATATAATGTAAACAAAAGCATCATGAACAACACTGTTCTGCTGTTATCTCATTTCCTGACTGTCACCTCATCAGTTCCTGCCATTTAGGCTGAAACAGGAACAGTTCCCCCCAGTCCAGCAGGTGGACTGTCCTTAGATAAATCTGTCAAACATCCTGCACAGCAGAGTCAACATGAAGCAGTGTGATAGCTGAGCCTTCAGATAACAAATAGCAAACATGGGTTCTGGAGGATCAAAGCTTGTGGTTCACTTCATTTTATAGCCATTAAAATGCAAAATGTTCCCATTACACTTCAATGAGCTACCACTTTTTCAGGTGTTGCTAGGTGACAGGAAAGCCAAAGTTGTTTCATTTCTGATCTGTATGTGAGATTCACTCCAAGGCCAGTGTCAGAACATGAATTAACATATGACCAGATGATGTCAGATATCTTCCTGTGGTCCTGTTCTTCCATCATCCATTCTGCTTTTCTTCTTTTTAGTTTGGTCATCATCATTCTCCTTTCTTTGATCATTCATCTATTTACCCAGAGTACTCAGCTCGTGTCCAGAGTGCCAACCCCAGCATGACCTCCTCTAAGTCTGAGCACCGTCGTTCTCACTCCCTCTCGGGTTGGTTCTCTCAGTCTGTCTGAAGGAACACTTGAAGAAAAAAGGAGAGGCTCTTTCTTCAAGTGTTTCTTCACTCCACTTTCTCTTTCTGCATTGCTTTCAAGTGCGGTGGGCTTTTGGTTTCTATTTCATGATTTCTCTTTTCTTTCAGTGTGTGTTTTTAATTCTTGTAGAAACTCCTCCTTTCAAAAATAATAATTTTCCCCGTCATTGTTGGGTTTGAGAAAAAAAATCATCATGTTAACAGCTAATTCCTTTTTTCATAAATAGGTGGTTGTAATAATGTTTGTTCTGACTTGCAGTTGGCTTTCTAAAGGTGAGGGAATCGCTCTAAATGTGGCACAGAAAAAATTCCAATTGGATACCATTAAAGCTATTCAAGAACAGGTCGGAGGAAGCACAAAGGAGGCTCTGTCTCTCTCCAGGAGAGAACATGTCACAAGATCCATTTTAGCAAACTTTGGGAATAATACTGTGGTCAGGATACACTGGCCTCATTGAAGGATGTCTTTTTCACACCATTTACAAGATTTACAAAGGCAGACAAAGACACAAAATGTAAAAGAAAGACCACAGTCCTAGTTGGAAACATAACTGAAGCTGTATTTGTCCGCTGAGAGCAAGTAACCACAATCCAGACAGGATTGTTGTGTGTAAAGGGCTGGTCTGGCCTCTCTGCCACAGACGGCGATATCCTTTAGGGTGATGCAACACTACACCAAAGGTAAATGCTGGAGGAGAGCTGGAATTAAATTCTAATGAGAATATGTCCGCAATCATCAGTACAAATACATTCTTCAGCTAGTGTTTAGACAGTGTTTACCTTGCCAGATTGTTTTTTAAATGCAATAAAGACAGAATCAAATCAAATTCTCGCATTGATCTGAGCGGTTTTCCAGTAATGCAGCCTTGAATAAGCTCAGCTGCAGGTGTGCAGATGTGGAAACTGTTCCTTCCTTAAAAAGAGAAAGAAAATGAATGGCAAAGAATAAACATTTTAACTTTATGTTTTTGGAAACAGTATCACACAGGTTCAGCATGATAAGTGGGCTTTAAATGGATGAAATATGTTGAGTCAAAGTGTTTTGGGAATACTAGCTGTAAACCTTTAGCGGTCACTGCGGCACCGGTGTAATGTTGGACAGTAGAGAGAATAGAAAGTGCACATTGGGTACATCTGGTTCTCAGTTTTAAGACCTGATGCGAAAGTGGGTGTGTTTCTGTTGTTTCAGTTTTGGAGCTTTGCAGAGCATTTCTTTTTCCAACAAGCTGGAAGATAACTCAAGCATCCTTACAGATGGCATGATTGGCACATATTTATCGCAGATTCCTGTATGTCATTAAAAATGATGCATTAGTACCTGCATGATATAGTATTGTCAAATCAAAACAAATATATTTGCTTTTTATTTTTTTGTTCTGAGCAAACCTCAGACTTCTTTCGTGTGTTGCACTGGCAGTTGACTTCATTCCTGACGATTTTGACAGTCAAATATTTATAGTCGTAGTCGGTATCTTTTCTCCGCAGATATTTGGCCAGGATTTTTGCTCACTCGTGGAAGAATGAAGTTGGGTAAAAGAGCCTGGCTTGTAGTATTCTTTTCTACATATCTGACATCTGCCAGCATCCCGTTTGTACGTGCTTTTGATTCTGATGACCTCCAAAAAAGGAGACACTCTGAATTTTTCAGCAAAGAGTGTGTAAAGAGTTGTGAGAAAACTGAACAAATGTGGTGAACAGGGACAACAGCATAGCCTCATGTCAGTCCAGCAAATTCCTCATGCTGCTCTTTCAGAAATGAACACATGTCGAGGCCACAAAGTAAACTGCATCAGTACAAATATACACCACACAATATGTGGGCTCCCTCTTGTTTCTTAAACCTGTTGAGTGTTTTCCTTGTTCCTCTCACTAACTATGATCTTACTCCTTAGTGCAACCAGTGCTAGTCTCACACTTTGATGCATTGGCCAGGATTTCAGGCCTTGTTCCCTCAGTCTTCCAGTCACTGGTGTTGAACTCTTAACTCCAGTTCTCTTTGTTTTTTGTTGCTAGTTTTCTATCCGGCTCTCACAGTTAAATCCAGATTGACAAAAATCAGCTTACTGGCTGCTTTGAGAAGTTGCCAGTGTTTCTTTTTAAAAAGGAAAAATACTTGAATGTATGTTATTGCCAAGTTGAAGATTTTAACAGGAACAGTTGGAACTGTCACCCACACAGTGTTTTTTTTTGTTTTTTTTGTTTTTTTTTAATCTATTTTAAAATTTTGGTGTTGAGTGTAATGGATAATATGCCTTTATTAACCTTTTGAGTGTGCATGTTAAATATGAAACTCCGGCACATGCTTTGCTGTGTTTAACTGCGAGGCCCTTGCAGTGAGCCTTCACGGTGGCTAACTATTAACATGAGGTGGCCGTGGTGGTTCCATCGAACAGCTGGACAGAAGGACAGCGCTGACTAGCCTTTTCTAAATTTTAACATTGACATATCATATCAGGTGTCCAGGCCCGCGCAGCATCCTTGGATGAGCCTGCAACTCTTCCCCGCCGTCGCATCACCAGTGAGGGTCATTCTGATGATGGTTCCGATGTCCCAGTTCGTTCGCCCATCCGGTGTGTTTCCCCGGAATTTGTCAACGCTATAGCCATGAACCCCGGAGGACGGCCCAAGGAGGTGGAGGACATACACATCATAACTGGAAAATGTGTTGTAACATTTTGATGTGTATTTATTTTCCTATCATTGCTTCCCGTCCCAGAGCAATATGCACAGCTACCGGGAGGCCTTTGAAGAAATGGAAGGAGGACATGTCGGTCCTGCTCCCACAGTTGGTGGTGAGGTGTTTCCCCAAACCCCTGCCTTCCCCATCTCACCACAAACCCCTTACTTCAACCTGTGTAAGTCTCCCTGTTGGCTGACAGATGGCACTGTGGAGCTAGGGTTTCATTACATATAAGAATGGATTCATATCATTATTTAGGATTTTCATTTACAGTCATGAGAAAAAGAGAGTACTCACCACGTTTCAGTAGCTTGAAGAACTACTTTTTGCAGAAATAAAGTGAAGTAATTGTTTTGGGTTACTCTTGACAGTGGATTAAGGTGTTGCAAGAGATCAGTCATTCTATTGTAAACTTGCTGGTGTCCCCTTGCATGATGGTCATGCAGCTAATGGTCAGCTCAATAACACAAGGTATCCTGATACTGTGCCTGCCAATCAAGCCCATGACCTCACCCCTTCACCACTCTGATAGTTAGTATGAGGTGATAGCGCTGTTATGCTATTTGATTTTTGTCAAAAACACTGCTTTGCATTATGGCCCATCCACTTTCTACTCTTTGGTATCACCTGCCTGAAGGACGTTGTTCCAGAAATCTTGTAGTTTGTTCAGATACGACTCTGCAGACCGAAACCATACTGCCATGTTGTTTTTCAGATACCCTTTGATAATAATAATGAAGTAATACATATGCAGTCTTTTTCTACTGATCCTGGCGAGTTTTAACATTTAACATGCTGACTGAGGCCGGAACAGATAAAGGTATGAGCTGGATGGCACTGAAGGATGATGAACTCCATATTCTTTGAAAATGACTTCCTAACCTTTCACAGACAGATGGGCAGCAACAATTTCTTTTGTAAAATTCCTCAACAACATTTTACATTAACACACAACTGAAAGCTTCAGACCAGAAAACAGTTAAGTCCTCTGCTTTGATACAGATGCTCACAGCATTTGATATGCAGCATCTAGCTTCTGCCTTTTCTTAATAGCTACGGAAGCTGTGACGGTATAAATAGTTTTTCACACAGTACTTTTGCATTTCTGCTCATCCATCCATCTTCTTCTGCTTATCCGGGGTCGGGTTGCCGGGGCAGCAGCCTAAGCAGGGAAGCCCAAACCTCCCTCTCCCCGGTCACTTCTTCCAGCTCAACTGGGATCCCAAGGCGTTCCCAGGCCAGCCGAGAGACATAGGTCTTCGCTGAGGTCTCCTCCCGGTGGAACATGCCCAGGACACCTCACCAGGGAGGCATCCAAGAGGCATCCTGACCAGATGCCCAAGCCACCTCATCTGGCTCCTCTCGATGCAGAGGAGCAGCGGTTCTACTCCGAGCTCCTCCTGGATGACTGAGCTTCTCACCCTGTCTCTAAGGGAGAGCCCGGCCACCCTACAGAGGAAACTCATTTCGGCCGCTTGTGTTAGCGGTCTCGTTCTTTCGGTCACCACCCACAGCTGCTGACCATAGATGAGGGCAGGAACACAGATCGACTGATAAATCGAGAGCTTCACCTTCTGACTCAGCTCCTTCTTCACCACGATGGATCAGTGCAGCGGCCACATCACTACAGATGCTGCACCGATCCATCTGTCGACCTCCCATTCCATCCTTCCCTCACTTGTGAACTAGATCCTGAGATACTTCAACTCCTCCACTTGGGGCAGGACCTCATCGCCGACCCGGACAGGACATTTCACTCTTTTCCAGTTGAGGACCATGGTGTCAGATTTGGAGGTGCTGATTCTCATCCCAGCTGCTTCACACTCGGCTGTAAATCGTTCCAGTGAGAGCTGGAGGTTCCGGCTCGATGAAGCCAACAGAACCATATCATCTACAAAAAGCAGAGACCTGATCCTGAGGTCACAAAGCCAGATCCCCTCAACACCTCGGCTGCACCTGGAAATTCTGTTCATAAAGGTAATGAACAGAATTGATGACAAAGGGCAGCCATGGCAGAGTCCAACTCTCACCGGAAACAAATTCAACTTGCCGCCAGCAATGTGGACCAGACTCTGGAACTGGGAATACAGAGACCAGACAGCCAGTACAAGGGATTCCAGCACCCCATACTCCCAAGGCACCCCCACGGTGCTTGGGGGACACGGTCAAACACCTTTTCCAAGTCACAAAACACATGTAGACTGGTTAGGCGAACTCCCATGACCCCTCCAAGATCCCAAAGAGGGTGTAGAGCTGGTCCATAATAGCATGGTATAGTATTCTGCGTCACTGTTCATCTGAGGTTGCATTTATCAAATTTTCTGACTAGACCATGTGATTCTGGATGTATGTTCTTTTTTCCATGACTGTATATGATCATGCTTATGTTAGTAACAAAATGATTTAGTATTTGTCAACCTGTTACAGTTTACAGATACTTGAAACATTTATTTAAGACTTATTAACTTCTGTCCCCATGTGTCCTTTATCCTAGCATAACAGTTTATTTCATTGAGTCCAAAAACAAACCCAACATACAAGCAAAGCAACATCCATACAACTAATACACAGTAAGGAAGAAGTGCACACACCTTCCCCCTCCTCCCATTTCATTCCTCACTCTGTCATGCACTCAAAAACAAGAGACATGTGTTAGGTAATATGTTCTTTACCAGCTCTGCCAATTACATCATCTACTTCTCTTGCCTATCTCCCCCAGGACACACCCATAAAAGTTAGTCATAAAAACACACACCATATTTTTTCAAACACTGATGTTGTGTAACATCTCTCCTCCCTCTCAAAAGGAAGCACAGTACACTTATCACACAAAACAGAACTTTTTATGCATAAACAAAGGACTTATGTCTCACATTAGATAGGATAGTGTGTGAAAAGCTTTTTGTGTGCTCTGAGTTTTCATTCCTCACAGAACCTCTGTTTCAGCTGAGCACAAAATGTAGTTAATTGATGTTACCATTCACCAGTGAACTGAAACGAGTTTTGCCTTTTCTTGCAAAACTTGTTAAATTTGCATGGTTCAGTAATCATTTGTCATTACACTTTCTTCATGAAATTAGATGCCCAAATAAATTGTCCTAGACTGCAAATGCCCCCCCCCACCTCAAGAGACACACAAACACAGAAATTGTGATCAAAGGTGTGGGGATCAGTGATCCAAGTACACAGAGTTGGTTGGGATTCTTTGGTAAGTGGAGGATGCACAACACTCTACTGGAGTTCCACTGTCCCACACCGTCAGCCATGTTGACCCCGCCCCATCCTTTTACTGCCTGAGTGACCGTTTACCCATCACGTATCATAGTCCTGCACTGCTTTGGCATGAGAGCTACACAAGAGCAGCACTTTTTTTTTTTTTTTAAGTCTATAATGTGGAAATGAAGACGAAGAACTGTCTCAGCATCTTCTGCTCTCTGTGTTCCTATCATCATCATCATTCATAACTGAGTTCTTGTTACTGCCTTGTCCTCCCCCAACCCCCCACCCAGCCAGCCCTATCTAGCCATTCACGTCTTCTGTTGATTGTGCTGCCAGTTTGCTTCTGTTATCCTCAGTTTTCTACTCCCACATGATTGTTTTATGCTATAGTTTTATGTGTTTACCCTAAGAGGGAAAAAGGAGCTGCTGGTATTGTGATGTAAGGCTAGAGAGGGAAGACATTCTTAATGGAAGAGCTCCAAAATCTGTTAATGATTCAGAAAATTGTACTGTCTTCTTAGCTGAGGGTTAAACTTCAACCCTGTTTTAAACCCCTATGTGATGTAAGAAAGTCACCTGACCTACTAAACCAGGTTTCTCTCCCTGCATATTTGCTTAAACTTGATACAGGCTAGTTTTAACAATGACTTAAATCATTTCCTGAACAGAATTTATCTTACTCTATACACTAATTTTGTTAAAATTGTCCTTATGTAGGCCCATGCAGCAAGATGATCTGTGAAATCTAAACAAATATAAAATAACTAATTGCATGTTGGAGTCCAAAGACTGAATCTTATGATCATAACGTACTTGACAAACCTGAGGTTAGCTACTGATTCACAGTTCCCAATGTGGAGGCCAAATTAGAAGCTACAAATCAAAAGCCAGCTCAAGATTTGTGCATACTTTTGGTTTCTAGACTTTTTGACGATAGGTCAGCTAAGCCTGAGCTTGTTGTGACATTACAATCACATTAAACTTGAGTGCAGCTGCAGATGAAACTTAAAATGTTGAATTTTAGGTATTAGTACCATGTTAAAGCCATAGACTATATAGGAAGAAAAATTAGGAGTGCTTCAGATGCCTCTTTTTTTGTCTGGATGGATCAAGCAGGCCTGGATGGCTGGAACATGCCCACCATAGTTCACTTGCCCCAATGACATCTGAATTAAGTGCTGCTAGAGTGAAGAGGTTGTCAAATCTAGCTATGAAAACCAAAACCAGGCTGTAAATATGTTTTGTTTCTGCTGCACAGTTGAACATTTTTACATGGGAGTCAATAGAGAGTGACACTTTTTTGGAGCTTTTGAAGACCAGTCCCTAGTGTAATTCAGTTAACTGCATTTAATCCTACTTCCTTGTCAAATTGAACCCACAAGATTGCATGTGCCCCCTTGGGTGAAGCACAGTGCAATTAACACCATGCCAATGACAACTGGTCCATTAGGTGCAAAAGCTGACTCTCCTCATCTTTCCCTCCAGAGCTAATAAATCAGGGACTTTGTCAACGCTCCTGTTAGTTCATGAATGGTAAAACTTTGTGGCCACAAATAAAACAAAAAACAGATAACACTGATAATATAATACTGCAGTCTCCAAAACCTTTAACACAAAAGCCCCATCTTGTTCCAGCTCTGCTTTGATGTGAGTTCATGTGTGACACCACGATCTGCTCGTGATAGTGTGGTGTCATTGTCAGATAGAGATTGGTCACATGCATGTTTTATCATCCAATAGTGCATGAGGCATGTGCACACTCTCCTCAACATGCTACCCTTATTGTGTTTATCCATGTGGATATGATGCTGCATCTTGACAGCTCTTCACCTGTTTGAATACCATGTTGAGTTGTCAATACAAAAGCTGCTGAGAACCTTTTCAAAAGAGACAACAGTCCATATTCAGGAAAAGCTGAGATTAAGACAAGTGTATTCATACACTGTCTCTCAGTCATTGAGTCATTGTTAGACAGCAGGGAGCAGCTGTCAAGATGGCCTCAAAGTTTAATGCTTTAGGGTCTTAAAAATGTCTCACTTCTCTTCAGGTCGGTCTCCTCCTGGACTTGCCAAGACTCCACTGTCTGCCCTGGGTTTGAAACCACACAACCCAGCAGAAATCCATCTCAATCAAACTGGCTCAGGTTGGTTATAACACCCTTCGGATGATCGTGGTCAGCCTAGAAACTAAAACATGGCTAAGGCTATTTATACAGGAGCTAAATTCATTACATTCAACTTCTGCATGCTTATTGTGTCAAAAAATAGTTTGTAGTTCTTGAAGGTAATTTAACACAGACCTACATTTCAGATGAAATCATCTGAAAAAGACAGGAAAATTGATGTGGTCACAAATTACAGATGAGGCACTGGTTAGCACTGGCTGACAAATCCTTCTCAAATTTAGACTTTTTCAAAGTACATTGTAATCTGGAATTACACAAATAATAGAAGAGGGTAAATACTGGTAATACTTTGTTTGTAACAATATTTGATTTTCTGGATTATCTCCAATGATGCCACACAGATGAAGAGAACAGTGAGGGTGAGGAAGGTAAGAATGCTGTTGCAATGATAGAGATCACTGTTGACATCCAAGTTTTTTTTTTCCATTTTAATTATTATATTTTATTATATTTCCCAGTTGTCCTCTTGCTTTTTGTGTTCCAAAACCATTGTTTCTTTTCTGTAAAAGTCACACAGCATCGACATAAATCAGATTCGTCCCACTGTTATACCTTTAAATGTATCACCCTCATTGGAAAACAGCCTGCCTGAATTATCACACATGCTGTCAAACAAGGCTGGGACAACCTTAAGATTTATTCTCTTCTGTTTCATATGCAGCACCAAGGAGCTATGTAGAGTCTGTGGCAAGGTCAGCAGTGGCGATTGGAGAGCCCTCCATGTCACCTCGGAGCCTTAGCCCTCCAGGAGACACAAAGAATCAAAGTTCTGCCAGCAACACACTGAACCCACCTCTGTCCAGCAGCAGTCCCATCCAGAACACACTGGGGTGAGTAATGGTGCTTCCTTATTTATCAATACAAAACTACATCTAAAAAAGGATTTTGTTTTTAAGTGGGTAGTACTTCTGAGCTAAGTTTATCTCTGTTTGAAAACTGCAGTTTAGTCTATCCTGGATGAATGTTTTTATCCAGTATAGGTATTTTGTGTCTAATTTGTCTCATTTATGTTTCAGTGATCACCTCTCAACAGAAAGCAGCGTTAGCACTCCATCCCAACCAACTACTGATTCTGGGTTTCGCTCCCAGGCTACAGAGAGTGTTTACCCCACTCCCACCCCATCATATCAAGCCCCAAATACCCCTGCTTCTTCCTACTTGGATTCCAGCTCTCCAGCTTCTTCCTACCTTGGAAATACAACCCCAACACTCTCCTATCTTGGTCCTAACAGTGTCTTAGGGAGCTATGCTGCCTCAGATCCCAGCCCACTTCTCTCAGAACCTTCTAAAATCTCTCTCAGCCATGGAAGCCCCCAAGTGGAACAACAGTCCAACATCTTTAGCCCCTCCCAAGACCCCATCCTCCAACAATACTTGATTGCTAAACAAGATAGCTCCATCCAGCCAGTTCAAAAGTTACCAGCCAATGGCTTTGAAGTGGGTGTGGGATGTCTTGGTGGCAGTCCTACTCTTGATCGTCGTCTGTCTCAAGGGGTTCACAGCAGCCCAGTCCTCAGCAGGCAGCCATCTTTGGGTCAACAAATTCAAAGCAGTAGCCCAGTGCTCAGCCGACAGCCATCTATCACACATCCTCAAGGAAGTCCGGTGTTGGGCCGCCACCCGTCTGTTTCACAGATGTCCCAGAGAAGCCCCAGCCTGGATCGTCACCCCATGCGCAGTGGTTATACCACACCAGATGAAAGACATGGGAATTTATCAAGACAGAGCAGCTCCTCGGGCTACCAGGGTCCACCAACTCCTTCCTTCCCCATCTCACCTGCAAGCTACCAGGATGGTGGAATGATGGGGATGGGTGTAGGCTTTAGGCAGGGTAGCCCAGCACCTGGTTCCCAGCCCCAGCTCCCAGAGAAGAGGCGCATGTCTAGCGGCGATAGACCAAATGGAGCACTGTCTTATGGAACACTGAATGGGAAGATAATGTCCCCAGTGACTGGAGGAAGCCCTACTGGCTACTTTCACACACTCTCTGATTTCTCGAGGTTCAATATGCCCGGTAAGGACATCAAATTTGTGACAAAATCTTCAACCTCAAGATACTTGCTTTTTAACCTTACAGTCACATAGTCAACCAGCTGTCTACTGTAACTTTACACATTCTTGTGGTTGTACTACCCCTCTTACCAGAGACACACCAGTAAGTTCAAGCCACTACAGAACTTTGGGCCGCTGGGTGGTCCAGTGGTTAGAGCAAAAGGCCCACGTAATGAGGCTACAAGTCCTCCTGCAGTGGTCGCAGATTTGACTCCCAGCCTGCGACCCTTTGCTGCAGTCTACAGCAAGTTCAGCAATTTATTTCAGTTGGTGGTTACTTCAAACACCCAAATAAATACTATCAAGTGCAGAATAAGGTTGTTTTTCTCCTAATGTGTGCCCTTCATGATCATGTAAAAATGATATGTAAAAACCTATCGTGTTAGTCGTGGTATTTAAGACCCCTAAATTATCATTTGATTAAGAATGTTGATTAATAGCATATTCCTAATTTAACTGAACAGTCTTACCACACTTAACAGATTGTAAGCAGGGAGGCAGTTGGGATTTTCTTTTGACTTCATCTAAGTTTTAGCTAGCTTTAACTAGCATAACTCGACTGTTATGTGTATTGTCTTACTAAAAAACAAAAAAATAAGAAATATGGCTGATCAGTTTCAGAGGGCATTCACAAAGGCAAAAAATGGATCAATTAATGTGATTTCCTATTTTCTAAATCTTTATTTATTTATTTTTTTGCTTTTCCTGCAGATGGAAGCCCAGACAGCAGACTGAATGTTAAATTTGTTCAAGACACGTCCAAGTTCTGGTACAAGCCAGAAATTTCAAGGGAGCAGGGTAAGATGCTTCATGACATTTCCCTTTTAGGGTCTTTCTGCTTTTTTTTTAAACAATTCTTAACTGTATTTAATCAAATATTGATCAATCCGCATGGATCAACAAGTTTTTACTGCAAAACTGACAAGTCATTTCCAGTGTTGTGCTAGTTACTGAAAAATAGTAACTATTTACAGTTACTAGTTACTTTGTAAAAAAGTAACTCAG
>JBAMYA010000014.1:6163423-6174473 GCA_037176975.1 Arrhamphus sclerolepis | reverse complement strand
GAGAGAAGTTTTTCCTCCCTCACAAGCGAGAGAAGTTTTTCCTCCCTCACAAGCGAGAGAAGTTTTTCCTCCCTCACAAGCGAGAGAAGTTTTTCCTCCCTCACCTACAGAGCTCTGATGGAGGGTTTATCTTCCTCTCTAGTCTGATCATTATATAATTCACATTATATTATTAACCCCTCCCCAGGCCTGCACATAGCTTACATATTTACACAAATTAAACTACACACCCTCTCTCCCAAACACATGAAAAAATAAAACAAAACAAAAAGCGGTCCAACTCCAGCAGCACATTATCTGTTATATTTAATTTTACATATATTGCAAAAATGATGATTTATTTGGATATGAAGAATACAAGCACAGTATATTAGTTTTCACTGTAAACTCCGTTGGTTTAATGTTCTATTTTTAGTTCAGACAAGTGTCAGTCAAACTGGTAGTCCTCCATATTAAATTAACCACACGTTTAATATTTTTCTGCAGTTTTAAATTTGCACACTTGGAAGCCAGATCAAGGTATGAGGTATTTTGTAATGTTTATGAGTCAGAACCTCAAAAATTATAAAATCATTTCATAACATTTCATGTTGATTCTGAACTTGTCTACACTGAAGCAGAGTAATATAACTAATCTGTACCAGTTTGTTGTAGTGAAAAGGGAGCTAAGAAAAAGTTTCCAGTCAATTTAAGTTCAACCCTCGACTATGGTCATGAAATGTGGGTAGAGACTGAAACAATGAGATTGATTGAAGACAAGCTGTCAAAATGAGCTTTCTCTAAGAGGTGTCTGAGCTAAGCCTTAGACATGGCATGAGTAGAGTAGAGTTACTACTCCTCCACATCAATGGAATCAGTTGAGGTGGTTTGGACATCTGGTCAAGATTCTGACTGGACACCTTCCAATGGTGATGTTTCAGATGTGTCCCAAAGTTAGACTCACTGGACACATGACATCTCTTAGTTGACCTGTGAACACAGTTATTTACTATTTTTTTTCCATTTCTTATTTTAATTTTGGTGGAATACCAAAAGACTTCACAGGAATTAGTCTTTTTTCAATTATTACTGTATGATAGATGGGGCTTTTAAATAAAAGATACCCTAAAGTTCACACTGGATGTTGGCATAGTTTTTCCCATGAAAATTCTACAACATTTTGAGCAGAAAAAAAAAAAATCAGGACTGCGTTCAAGAAAAAAAGTGGTTTGAATAATGTGAAAAATGGCCTCCATTAGTATGTCCATCCATCCATCTCATCAATACCTGCTGCTTCTCTTTCAGGATCCCAAGTGGTCTGCTGTCCCAGCTGTCTTCAGGTGTAAGGCAGGGGTAGACCCCTGGCAGGTCACCTGTCCATCAATGAACCACATATACATAAGTGAACGCACACAAACATATATTGGCACTATCGGGAGAGACCAGGCCACACGTGTTGGGAGAATATGCTAACTCCACTCAGAAAGACCCCAACTGAGACTCAAACCAGGAACTTTCCAGCTATCATAGAGGGTAATCATTTTATTTCAAACTTTTCTCAGGGCTTTTGTTTAGGTTTGTGTCTTATATAACACCTCACAATCTCAGTAAACTGTAATAAATGCAGCTCTTGAAGGCATTTTATTGTTTCAGCTGTTACAACAGCTTATTTGCAAGGGAATATGTTGTCATTTTACATTTCAGGAAATTAAAATGATATATCATGGTCTATTAGGCATCGACGCAGAGTTTGTCTGCCTCTACTTGACACAGTGATGGTTTATGATGAATGTGCAGGCTAAGTCATCTACTTAATTCCAAACCCAAATACTTTTTTTTTTTTTGGCACTAGTGGCCTTTAATCACAGTCAGGAAACAGGAAGGTGGGGCAGAGAGAACAGGAGAGATACTCAGGAAAGGGTCATGAGACGGGACTCGAGCTCGCAACCGCTGCAGGGGAACTGAGCCTCGCACGTCGGCCACTTGCTTTAGCCGCTAGGCTATGCAGCGGCCCATACTTTATTGTTTAAGATGAAGAAATTTGAATCTACTGAATTAAGAGAAGACGTTGAGAGAAGACACCTAGAATCAATTACAAGTGGTTGGGTGCAGTGATTTCCTGGAGTTTTTTTAATGATCATTTTACATCCAAGCTTCCACATTCATCAAATGAGGTGAGCGTGGCACAGGTAACCACATATTCAAAATGATTCCTTCAACAAACTTTCTAATGTAAAAGACATCACTTCACTTTCTACTCTTCAACGGGGACACGGAAAATACTGCAGCCTATCTACTTTCCTGTCAGTTGAAGCTCCTCAGAAATATATTTTGACCTTTCTCTGGCAGCAGCATGCCGGAAATAAATGTTTACCAGCTCCAGTTGCAGTTCCACAGGCATTCCCGCGTGTCCTGTTACCAACCCATGTCAGAAGAATGCTAATATGCTCGTACGGCTTCATTGGACATGCAGGGAATGTTGGGGATGCCAGCCTGAGCATGAGCAGGGTCCCCACATGGAATGTTTTCCTAGGTGTCATTTTCTCATTCCTTCCGATGTGTTCGAGAGCAGGAGTTTAGCTCAAGTACACTGAAATAGTATTGGGATCAGTGCTACACAGCATGAAGCCTTTAGCCTCAATCCACTTGACTTATAGTGGTGAAACCCGCATTCAGCTACAGTTTTTAAAAGGATTGTTTATTTTAAAGGATTGCTACTTTGTGTGTGAAGTAGAAGTTCATTCCACCATCGGGTGGAGGACAGTTGACATGTTTCATCACATATTCAGAACAAAAGAACCACGTGTTGCCATGCCCTTTATAAAATGTGGTTACAAGAATGCTGGGTCCTGTCAACTGTAATTTGTAGTGTTGAAAACAACGCTGGGACCGTCATCAGTTTCAGTGTGCACTGACATGCTTCTTGACCGTTACAGAGCATAGTGGTGCTGTGGAAGCAGACGTGTGGATCACTGACATCTGTTGAAATTTAAAGTTAATTTTGAGCTCAAAGTCTTCAAGAAATTTTCTTTAACTCTGTGAGCCAAAACATTGTTAGGAAAACTGACCATCCAACACACCTGACCACCAAACCCTCTACAGAGCAAGAACATAATTAGTCTCTTTTTGCAACTGTCCTAAAACCACCTTTTCAACAATATCAGCTTCACTTGATCCTTTGTTTTCAGACACAAACAATTACATTGTATTTACTGTACATAGTTCCTTTTACATAATGTCAGCAATTCTCCTGATTGAATTCAGTTTTCCATTTTCATTTTTTTTCAGAAGTTAGTTGTGAATAAATTAGTGAAATATGTGTTCCAATTTTCTGCAACAACAAATGTATGGAAGACAAAAGTTATTTCATGACTGAGCATCGAGTCTACACCAAGTATCTATTGAAGACTTCACCACTTTTCCTCTTAGCTCATTTCCAGTTGTTTCCATGACTTCGATTTATAATATGAAGGACTTTCTCAAGTTTGTATTCATTTTGCGCACACGATCATGAAAGAAACCCTCGTTCAGGATCTCGAAGCATACATTACTATTACCTTTACTATACTAGTTTACTGGTTTATGAGATCATTAAGCTTCAGGTTCATGCTGTTCACTGTTTTATCTATCTTCTGTAGCCATCTTCAAAAAGTAATTCAGTATTCCAGTTTTGTGTCCAACTTAAGACTGGCCCAAACTTCTTTTATGGGCTATGGAGGTGCAGCATGGGATTACAAACATTCAAAGCTTCCTTGGTATCTTGACAAATTAGTGACAGCATATGCAGAATTCCTGGTATTAGACACAAAGAAGTACACTGTCATCAACGAAAAGCTCCACATCACTTTTCGTTAACTTATCTGCTGAGCATTATCTCCATCAGGGGAAAACAACACCAGTGTTGACCTCATCGCTTTCTCTTTTATTGCTTCCTCTCCTTATTATCATTATTTTATTTTATTTTTTTTGATGGGAGAGAATGCTGGTAGGCGGCCTACAGTCCGTTTGCTCTCAGAGCCAGGGGATGGCTGCAGGGACTCCGTCAGCCAAATGGTCTCCAAACAACTTCTGTCATCAAAACACACATGAAAATGGACTAGGGAAAGAAACAGTTGGGCAAGCTGTTTGTGGCATTATTTGTTCAGAACTCCAATTAAAAAGGAAGAAAGAACAAATGAGGGTAGAGGAATGCATAACCACACGTGGGCAGAAGATCGTCTTTGCTCCAGACAGCAGGGGGTGTTTTAGAAACCACTTGTGATTTAAAAGTAGCTGCTTACTTGAAGTGTGGTACGGTGCAGTTTTTTTGTTGAAAGGTTACGGTGTCCTCGGCGGACATGAGTCCCTCATGGTTATGTCAGCTCATTCCTTGCTCAGTCATCAGCTGTAGCTTGAGTGGAGATTCCTCTGGTAGCAGATTTCTGGTGTACTACACATCCATTGGCAATCTGAGATGGCCCTGTGATGTATCAATGAGTGTCTGCGTTTTTCACAGGAGTGAAATAATTCAGGAGGCCAGACCTAGACTGTGTATCAGGGCATTAATCTCAGCATGATCAGCGTGCAAGCAGAATGGCCCCTCACCCAGCGTAACTTCCTCTTTTATTATTTTCAAAATATATTTTAAAGTGTAAATCTTAAAGTTTTCAGCTTTACAAACAGATGCACAAGGTTTTAAAGACATAAAGGTGGTCAAAATTATATCCACACGTGGATGAAATCATAGAACAATTACTATTCAAAGTAACGCAGAAGTACGCTTCTGGTCATGTGGACAAGTGCTTGTGTGTTTAATGTAAATAAAAAAGATTCTTCTACAAGTCTGTACACAAAACTAACTGTTTTTTTTTTTTTTTATTTGACTTAGCTCTAATACAATAAGACCACCCTGCTGAATCAATCATCATAGATGCTCTTCATGTACAAATTGGAGAACAAAATAGCATCTCTCTGTGGATAAAACAGGCTGCTAGTAGCGTAGGTGCATCTTTAAGATTTTGCAGATTTTGCACTTTGATCTGCTGTTGGAGGCAATAAAATGGTATTTTACCAATACTGACATTTACTTACGAGTTATGAGTGTTGGACCTCTACATTTCTGAAGGATGTGGATGATTACCTCGGTTACCTTCAAACCCATTTCCCCTTTTATGAAATTTTTCCAGGTTAAAGAAATCACTCTTGCACCCACACTTTCTTAAAAGACAGTTTCCATTTGTAATCTCATTCGGCACTATGCACTATGTAGCTATTGGACTTAAAATAAAAGCCAGTGAGATCCCAGTTAACAACAAACTAAAAGCCTGCTTCACAACCAAGTTTAGGTTCATAGTCTGTCAATAAAGACAGACACCTCGATCAGGGACACAGGCCTTACGTGGGCAGAGTTTTCACAAGCAATGGCAGACAGAGCCCTTTGGAGCAAAGTTGTGGCAACCATGTCAACAGCAGTCGAATGATATATATTGTTGTTTCCTGGTTTTTTCCCCCTTTAGTGGCTGTAATGTAAAATGACATGTTTGTTTTGGTTTTGTGGCACCATCTTGTGTGAGGTGTTACATCTGGTTTGAGAAATAAACAGCATGGTCAATCGTGTGCATTCTGTGGTAAATCTCAGACTCCCACACCATTCTTTTTTCAACATAAATGATTTTATTTGTGTAGAAGCAGATGAGATTTTGACTACTTGAAGTCAAAGCAGCACCAAGGAACTTTGTTGTGTTTTAACTTTGTGCTACTTTAACTTGAAAGTTACTTTGGTTTGTTTTTGCAGATTCTCGGGCTAGCTGGTGCTTCCTAAAAGTAAGCTGATATCCCTTCAAAGGAAATTGAAGCTAATAGTTCACAACTATCAATAGGAGAGAAGCAAGTAAGAACCAGTAGGTCCAGCTGGTTCCAAGGTCTCTGTGCTGTCCAACGCAGTCCCCATAGCTGGCAGGAGAACATGAATTTGATTCCTAATATTTATAATTTTGCTAATGAAGAAGCTCATAAAGTCTTTAGCAGTTAGATGAGATGAATTCATGACTTTATATAGCTCCGGACCCCACTGACCTGTTTTGTTTCCAGCGCCATTGTGGCAGGAAAGAGAACTGCTCGAGCAAGTCAAAAGTCACGGCATAATTCTGAATTCCTGAGCTCCAAGTTTACTGTGCATTTCAACCCAAAGGGTACTGAAAACTATGCTGCTAAAATAGAAAGACTCAACATTACTGACCTTAACAATGCTCCAGGAATACTTTTAAAAGCATTGAAACTGCAACGGAGCTGCCAGACCTTCAATATCCCAAGATAAATTTTCCTTCATCATACTCTGGGGATTCTCTAAGAGAAATACAAAAGCCTCGAGAGGAAAAACCGACGTGTTGCCCTGGATTTGTGAACAGTATTCAGCTTTGGAATCTTTCAGCAAAGGACTATTTTATCGTTACTGGAAGGGTAAGTGGCACGCTATTCATTTAATTAACAAAAGCGCTGAAGAAAGGCACAACAAGTGTAGGCTGATGTAATGGGCATGTTAATAGGAAACAAATATTATTGTGGATTTTTGGCGGATAAATGAGACTGTCTCTTTACTGTGAGAATGAAAATGTTTAGGCGCCACCTCATCATTTTATTTTATGCATGAGACGGCGCCTGAACATCTTCATTGTTTCAGGTGAGTCATTCACAAAGACTAAATGATCCCCAGCTGAAGGCCTGGGTGGAGGTCAGGAAGGATGCTGCTGTGCTTGGAGTGACTGCAGCTGCACAGCTGGATTCAGTCAGAGCTGCTCTCATGTGTCAGCTGTCTTGTTCAGGATAATGCAGCATCATAATGACAGGGAGGAGGAGACATCTGGGACATCAAGAAAATGCAAGTTAGTCAGACCCAGTGAGGAATCAATGAAAAGAGTGGAATATCTGATAAAAAGCTCTAACTGTTACCTTTTTCTAATATTCTGACATCCTGGTGCACAACAGCTATTGGACACTTTTATTACTGTTTACCCACACAGAAACGGCCGCTTCTGCTTTACTGCCAATATGGCATTGTCACAGTGTAGAATGTTGCATGCTGGGAATTTTGACGTCACGGTCCGGAGCTCTATAGAGCTGTAACTTTGAGTCAACCTGGATTCCGTGTTGAAGAGAAATTTGAGCTTATTCTGATTTTCTCTAATTGATGATGAGTAATAAGTTTTCTTAGCTTTCCAAAGAGCTCTTTTAGACGTTACCAAACTATCTTTCCAAGCTAGATGGGATTCTTTTAAATTTGTAGTGCGCCACTTTTAATTATCAAAGACAAAGTTTTTGGTGTTGACCAGACAAATGTGAAGATATAGGGCTTTGGATGCAGAGATGGCGCTGTGGTCCGGTTCTGCACAGTTCTTCTCAATCTTCACAGTGATCTCAGGTCCACCAAGGAACATCTTTAAAGCAGCGGTTCTGGTAGAACATCATATGGTTCTGGTGGAAGTCTCTGAGGTGGTTCTGTCTGCAGGAAGTTCAACCTCTGAACCAGAACATCTCTGAGATGAAGGAAACCTGACTGTCTGTGTTTCTGTACAGCTGAGGAGTGTCGGTCTACCGAGCAGGTCCTCATCATACCGGACCATGCATGGATCCACCATCAAGTTTAGCTGTGACAAGACCTTGGTGGTGAGAAACACACACAATACTTGTAGTTACTACTCACCAGATCACATGGCCATAGTTATTGGAATAAATGCTACACACCAGATCATGTGGACATGGTTAGCAGAGTAGTTACTACACACCAGATCACATGGCCATAGCAAGCAGAGCAGTTACCACACACCAGATTATGTAGCCATAGTTACAGGAGAAGTTCTTACACACCAGATCACATGGCCATAGTTACAGTAATAGATGCTACACACCAGATCATGTGGACATGGTTAGCAGAGTAGTTACTAAACACCAGATCACATGGCCATTGTTACTGCACACAAAATTATGTGGCCACAGCAAGCAGAGTAGTTACCACACACCAGATTATGTAGCCGCAGTTACAGGAGAAGTTCTTACACCACAGATCACATGACCATAATCAGCAGAGTAGTTACCACACACCAGATCACATGGCCATAGTTACAGGAATAGATTCTACACACCAGATCACATGAACATAGTTACTGGAGTAGTTACTACACACCAGATCACGTGGCCATAGTTATTGAAGTCGATACTACACACCAGATCACGTGGCCGTAGTTACTGGTGTAGTTACTACACAGCAGATCACATGGACATAGTTACTGGAATAGTTACTACACAGCAGATCACGTGGCTGTAATTACTGGATTATATAGTACTGACCACATGTCCATTGTTAGTAGAGTTTTAACTGGGCAGTATTGATCAACAAAGACTCTTTCTGTGTTCAGGGGGCAGTATTGATCAACGAGAATGCTGCCAGGGTGGTGGAGCGCTACATGACCTTTAAGGAGGGCCTGATGTTTGGCATTGACCAGCTGCTGGAGCCTCCGGGTCTCGGAGCATTCTGTGACAGCATGGAGAACACAACCACCTACGTTAGTTGTTCTGAACTCTTTATTTACTCCACAGATTTCTGCACCGGGGGTGAGGCATCATTTAATTGATCTGCAGCAGACACTTGAACAGTTTAGAAATTAATAAACTTCAAACACCTGCTGGTTTCTCCTGAACACAGTTCACCACCATCGTTCCAGATCCTGACTCGGTTTCAGTAGTTCTACCTCCTCAACTGTTGGTTTGATAGAACAGTTCAGGATATCAGATCATTTCACTTTTACTAGAACCTACCTGAGTACAAGAAGAAGATCTTTTTAGATCTCCTTCTTTCTGGTCTCCTCAACCAGTAGCTGGCTAAAGTCCTCTAGGGAGGGCTGGAGGTCTGAGATGACAATAATAGTCAAAATTCAAGAACAGTATAGATGTCATCATTGAAGCTGAACGTGAAGGTTCAGGTTCCAGAGAGGAACAGAACCTTCAGGTCCTGGTTCCAGAGAGGAGTTGAGCCTGGTTCCACCAGAAACAGGAATCAGAATGTCTTTATTGTCCCATAAAGGGAAATTAGTGTTGCAGCAGGAGCACGAACAAGACAAGGTACACAATGATAGTTATGGCAAAATGAATAAAACCCAATTAAAAGTATAAAAGTCAATAATAAAAATCATAATAAAAAAACAACACAACATACGAAGCACCATACACAGATACAAAATCACTAGCAAATGTTCAGACCAGGGCTCCTACTAAAAGTGGGAACTACTACCAAGAAATGCAAAAAGTGCAAAAGTGTAGATGTGCAAATAAGCAATAGCATATCAAAGGAACATCAGAAATCTAGGAGCTTGTTGCCATTAAGTAAATAAATACACAACGTAGGTAGAGGAGCAGATACCTCAACCTTCTGGTTCCAGAGGGTTCTGTTTCATGGTTCCTACTTTTTCAGGGACGCTGTGGAAGCTGCATCAGTCCTCCCTTCTGCTCAGTGAGACGCATGGATACGGTAAGACCAGTCCTTCAGGTCAGTTCTGTCTGTCTCTCTCCTTCTCTTTCTCCCTATGTCCCCATCTGTTACTGTCTCTTCCCTTGTGTCTCCATCTGTCTATATCTGTGTTCCATAAACAAATGACTGCGTCCTCTCAGGGGAAGACAGAGAGATGTCTCAGATATCGTTCCCGGTACGGTGGCGGGTATCCACGGTGGTACGGCGACCTGGACTACCACTTCAGTCGGACTGGTTGTAAGAGGGTCTGTCAGTCTCCTTCCTGGATCCAGAAGTGCTGCAGAAACCACTATGGCCGAGACTGCCAGGGTATGGACCGTAGTGGGTCCTCAGTTTGACTCAACATCTCCTGCACTGTGTCTCCAGCTTCTGTCCATGTTCTTCAGTGTGTCCAGGTGGAGTTGAAGCCCCCTGTGGTAACCATGGTGACTGTGATGACGGTGTCCGCGGTTCAGGATCCTGCAAGTGCCACGAAGGATTCAGAGGACAGTCCTGCGACTCGTGTGCCAGCGGTTACTACGGCAACAACTGCACAGGTACGTCAGAGACAAACGGACCAGAACCACAAAGAGACCAGTCTGGAGGACACACCCACGTCTTCAGCCAGATTAACCCCTCAGAGTCCCCTTTTGTACAAAAACTGATTCCAGGCTTGTGATAAACTTGACTGTTTATCTTAAATGAGGCACTCAGGACTTCTCCGTGGAACACTGGTACCTTTATTGGACACCAGTAAAGGTACCAGTGTCTGACATCTGACTCCCTCTACTTGCTGACTTGCTACGTGCCGCTGTTGCTGTTGTAAAGTGGACGTCGTAAATCACATACCCGACATCTTCCCCTGTTTTTATCTTTTGAGCATTTTATCAAAAGTAAAAGGATACCTGCCACAAAGAGGCCTGGGGACTGTAATCCATGCTTTTATTCACACCAGACTGGATTACTGTAACTGGACCAGTCACTCCTGCACTCCCTCCTCGCTGGAAAACGCCAGCGTGACCACATATCCCCTGTCCTAGTTGCACTGCACTGGCTCCCAGTTGCTTTTAGAATAGATTCTATAGTTTTATTGTTTGTTTTTATAGCTCTGAATAGCCTGCTAGAACTCGACTAAAAACCAAAGGTGACAGAGCCTTTGCAGCGGCGCCCCCTAGGCTCTGGAATAACCTGTCGTTTCACATCTGATCTGAAGGATCATTGGATGTTCAATAGTGTTCAAAGTTAATCAAGTTTAAGTGAATTTTAAAACATTTCCTAATTTGTAATTTATTTTATTACATTGTGTTTTGTATTTTAGTATTTATCTTATTTTTGTAATTGTACCAATATACAGGCTACTTTTAGCATTCTTGCAGTTTTTTATTCTGTACAGCACTTTGCTCAACCTGGCTTGTTTTATGCTCTATAAATAAAGTTGGAGTTGAGTTGACCTCCTCTACCGTCATCTCCAGAGTGGGGGGGGGGGGGGGGGGGGGGGGGCTTGAGTTAGAGCTTTTGGGGTGGCTTTTTCCCCACACTCCCAACAAAAACACCGTTCCCAATTTTTTCCCCACCTTTCCCGCTAAAGCCCCA
>JBAMYA010000014.1:6150070-6163323 GCA_037176975.1 Arrhamphus sclerolepis | reverse complement strand
TTTTGGTGGTACAGCTCGGATTTCTGCCCGTTTTGGGATAAAAATACGCTGCACCCTCACTACACTGTGTGCAGTGTTTTCAGAAGTGTTCCTTTTTACTAAGACAAAGATCAACAAAAAATAATCCAATGATTTAAATGGTGATACATGCAAATAAAAATTATGCTCTTTCCATTGTTGTGAATAAGAGAGACAGATATTTGTCCAACCGGATATTCCACCCTGGATGGAGCATTGGAGAATGATTGTTCTGGTTGGTTAGTCAGGGACCAATCAGAAGGCTGATAAAGGGTTGATTGCTGGTAGAAGTTACCGGAGCATATTTATGATTGACTGTATCAGAGCGGTGCAGTTCAAATGAATTCACTTCAAAGCTAGTGAATGAAGAGGACAGTGACAGCTATATTTGTAGTTATTCCTAAAAAGTTATTCCTCCTCCTTGGCTGATGCCTACAGGGAGTGAAATTAGCAGCAATCCTGAGATAGAAGTTAAGAGAAGAACTCTGGACTCACCTCAGCCATGTCTCACAGAGAAAATCCAATCTTTTGGACATGAAGAAATCCTAAATGACAAAAGTTTTGTTTGCTAGCAGTCTAGCATTCAATAATCCAAACTTGGCAGGGCCAGAAAGACTGCAATGTCAGCTATGCGTGGCGCTTTAGACAGAAGGTGGATGTTGCCAGCATGAATCAGGAGATCAGGAGCCACGGTGCTGGAAACCCTTATCTGGTCAACGGCAGGTACCAACCAGTTGGACAAAGGACCCAACACATGCCGTGATACAAAGAAGAGACGCAGCATGTTAAAGAAGCTGCTGAAAAACACAACAAACAAGCCTCAAGTTGATTAGCTTACTGTGGCGTTTTCTGCAGGGACAGCAGTGCTTAGAGTGGAGACCTATGCCAGGCTGACTGCTCTGTTCAAGTCCTTTTATTGTAATGACAGTAGAGCTATCGTACACATTTTTCTTTTCTTTTTTTTTTTTTTAACTACATATTTTGTAACTGTGTCTTAAACCTCTGAAAAGGTTTTAGAAGAGAAATTTAGGGTCATGCAAAAAGTAGGTGTTGCTAACAAGGGATCCCGAGAAGAGACATTTTTCCTTTAATGTATGTAATCACTGAAAGAGAGATTTGCAGCTCCCACACACTCCCTCCAGTGCTTGTTTTGCATTACTGAAAAGAGTGGGCATTGTTTGTGTTAGTGTCTCCGTTAATGAGTCCAGCCTGTCAAAACTCTGGGTAGTTCTGTCAACACAGTTTACCTCATGAGCTGAATGATGACATGGAGTCAAGGACAGTATTGGTAAATGTTTGAATAGAAAGTAGCCAAAGCCTAATAGCAGAAATTGTCAATTTAAAAAAAAAAAAATCATATTGGAGAAATCTAATCTTAATCTTGGTTCCTTTCTTTGCTGTCAATAAATAAAAGAAGAAGAATACAGCATAATACAGACAGCTTGAGTACTGTAGCCATGTTTAGGTGGTATGAGGTGGTGGTTTCCTAAGTCAGTGCGTCTTTGAGGTTCTGCCAATGTAAATGAAGACATGACCGTGACAAGGACTGAAGAGGAGGCCGGCCCTGTTAAAATTACAGCCTTCTACTTCTTACCTTGGACACCCACTAATGGAAACACATCTAAAGTCACCCTGAAGTTGTTTTATCGACATTTTGAAATATGGCTCACGTTTTGCACCAGAACATTTATGTTACACTGCTATTTCAGTCTGTTTTCCAGGTGAACACCTGGGTATCTTTGCTTTCCACCAGCTCTAACTCTTCTTCCAAGATGGAATTAGTGTTAGGGCTATTTTGGCCCTTCAAAATCCACAATAATCGCCTTTACTTTGTTCTCTTTCAAGATGAGGCGATTGTTCCCAAACCATACCATAAAATTGTTCTCTCACTCCGTCTCCTGTCCACCACTGACACAGCCCAAACTGCTGATATCTGAGTACTTCTACAAAGGAATATAATACAGGAAGTCTGAGGTGTACAGAAGCCATGAGAGTACAGTTCCCCGTGTTGCTGATCACCCTCTGTCACCCAACCCTTCAACTGTGGTCAGCAGTCCAGGTGGTTTCAGGGAAACCCACCCGTGTTTGCTAGTCTCTCATAGAGGTTCTGACTGTCTATGTTAAATCATGTTGATATGTTAAATTTACTGGAGAAAACAAAGAATATGATACACACAAATAATAAATGCACAGGAAAAAGAAGAGTACATTGTAATTTTATAGCAAACATTTAAATTTCATCACAACTTTTAACACTATTTTACAATTGTTTATGCCAGTACTTGAGATGACATCTTAAAGGTGTCATTTTCTTTTCATCTGCATCAAACTGTGGCCTAAACCTGCATCCTAAAGATGTCATAGTGCTTTACTCTCAAACACGTCACTACAAAATACTTTTATGCATCACATCACGACCAATCAGATGTGTTAGGAAGGTTTTCCCACCCTTATCATGACAGTAATTCTCTAATTAAAATAACTTTGCCACAGTTGTGCCACAGAAAACATTTCTTTCCGTCTGTGTGCATAACCTTTACGCAGCCCTCTCCCTTCCACTCCTGAGCACACACACACACACCTACGCTGTTCATCTAGGATTTTTGTGATGAGGTTACAGAAACAAACCTTTTGCAAAGTAAACATCCTATCCACGCAATAATTTCCTACTTCTGTAAATTAGCTGGAGATTTGCCTTTGCAATTGCAGCAGCTTCCCACTGTGGGCGGCAAAAGGACAGCCTTGCAACACACCCCTGTCTACATTATGTTGTAACTTTTGCTAAAGAGTGCTCTTGATACTTCTGCGAGCCAGATGGACTGCATCTGGATTTGCTTTATAAATGTCAATACATGTGGAAAAAACTTGAGTAAATGAGAAAATGAGTGAACTGTGGTTAAACCCTGACCCTTAGTACTGTATGTAATAGTACATTGAAACCAATACTTAAGTAACAAATCACAACATGATAATTCAATAATGAGTTCCTGGTCTTTGACACTTTTGTCATCAAGGTCAAAGAAAAACAACATTAATTACTGATCTGAAAAACAAAAGTGGTATTTTCATAATTCTAATTACTTGCTGGCACATTTGTCCTTCCCAGTCTCTTGGCTCAGCAGCTCGTTATCAGTCATAATCACTACAGAATTTAAACTTATGTTTTCTTTACATTTCTTTTTCTTTTTTTGCTGCACACTCTCTATAACAGGTGAAGCCCTCATGAAAGCATTGTTTTACAGTATTATTAGGTAGTAAAGTCAGATTTGGAGACCAGAGTTTGTAGCAACATGATTAAGCAAGTTTTTTTCTCACATTTGAACAAGCAGTATTTTAAGCATTGAGTGTCATGAAAACATCATGGTAGGCTTTGAAATGGAATACCTACAAACATCCACCTCATGTTAGAAAGCTCTTATTCACATCTTATCAGGTCACAAGTCCTCTCCAAGGCGAAAAAGCTACAAACTTTACCCTGGGATCTGAGATGTGATGAAGACCCAAACACCACTGACTCAGAGGCAGAAGGAATCCACCCAAAGTCTTTTTTTTTCAACAAAAGGCACTGCCAGGGCAGGGAGAAGAAGAGCAAGCAGATGATCAAAAACAGTGTTTCACCACCACACAGAGACACAGGTGTGAACGTCTATCAGGGCTGGAACCAAAAGAAGTGAAACAAAACTCAATCCAGCAAGAAACAATGTAAAGTAAAAGAGGAGGCAACAAAAACAACAAAAACAGGGCCCAAGGAATACGAGAACACAAGAAAACCTGGTCTGATCATCTGAACATCTCTTTCCAACTTAACTACAGGAACAATTGCCAGCTTTATAGGTGCCCAGGTGTTTAGCCTCAACACTGCTAATTTAATCTCAAATTTCAAAAGGTCTGTAATGTAACATCCCTTCAGGTTACAGCAGCATCACTACTTCAACTACAATAGCACTACACACACTTGTGAGTCTGCCACTGCATTGTTTCATGTCAAAATAGATATCTCATGTCATACAGTATGTCTTGTTGTTGATTTGCATTTTCAGTTCCCGCTGGCAAACATAAAGTTATTAGTTGAGCAGTGTACAGTTACAATGATTCATGGAATCAGCGTAACATTGTCTGGAGATTGGGTTCAAGATAAAATGGAAAAACAAACGGAAAAACAATTAATAGTTTCTACACTCGGTCAATTAAGTGGTTAAAGTTCCACAGCTATGTCTAATTAAGGCATGAATCTCTCTACATAGAACTAAGAAAAACACCACATAGTAATTCATTAAATGATTATTTTCCTAAATTAAAGTTTTCTCTTAACTCTGAACTGTGCTTGCAATGTATAATCATGAATCACTCAAAAAAATCCAGTACAAAATTGTAAAAGCGTATCAATATTAACACCGGAACTGATGAGATTTATGCCAAATACATGTATCTTAAATACTCCTCATCCCTGTTTGGTTGCTTTAGAAATCATCTGCTTTTTTCACTCAACTGCTAGATGCAAAATGACTGTCAGAGCTGGAAACAAATTCTCTTTACTGACGCACAGGAGGAGGAGGAGTGTGAGAGACAGGCAAAAAGTCAAAATTGAAAGAGTTTGTCTTGCAGAGGAACAACAACTCAAGCAGAGGAAGAACGAGTTGGAGAGGCTAAGACAATAAGAGGCATGAAGGGTGAATGTAGAAGAATAAAGGTTTTGGCCTGGAAACCCCAGCTTCCCTACGAACCCTGAGTTTGGCTGCTTTGTGCAAGATGACTTCACACAATGCACCTGAATACACAGATTTACACACAGGCCTGGCCGGAGCTTCTGAACCAGAATGTTCAACACACTGACATCACTCCAGCTGGTGTGAATTTAGCAGAACTTAGCCCAGGGCTGCCTCTCAGTGTTCCCTTTAAGCCCCCCCACCTTCACAAACACCCACACAGAAACACTGAAACACACCAAATCCCTGTGTGGGTTCCAATTCTCCTTCAGTGTTTTGCCTCTCCTTTGATCCCTGAAAGTTGATCTGATTAAAACGGCTCCCAACAGCTTAATGTAGAGGCTCGTCTACTGTGATCTATCTGAAACAAGAAAAGACACAATAACCAGGCTCTCTGGCTTGGACCTTTTTTCTGTCCTAAGTAAATTATCAAATTTTGGACTTAATTTAGACCTAATATTATTCAAACATATTTTTCTCCACTGTAAAACAACACCACCTCTTATTTTCAATTTTCCATTGTTTTTTTTTGTTTGTTTTTTTTAAAAAGCATCCTACACTTATCGCTAGTTGGACATTTAAAATACTGAAATCATTCACTGAAAATATTGGCAGGGCACATGTGCCTCGTTTATAAACAAACTTTATTTTCCCTCCCTCTGTCAGACGTTTTCCATTGCAGGGATGGATGGTTATAATGAGAGTTCCAGCGTCTAGCTATTTTTAAGGCTGGAGACAGAATGTTATTGCGCTGGAGGTAGCGGGGCCTTTGGGGTGGTGGATTATTCCATAGACCTGCACTCCAGACTTTATGGGTCTGAAAATAACTGTCCCACCTAGCCCTAGCAATGCTCCTCCCATGGTAATCACAAAGTGCAGCCATCCATAAATGAGTGTGGTATCTGCTAAAACTGTCATCTCACCAATATTAGGTGAACCCGAGTTCAGATCATCACTGTTGGTTCTGGACCAAACAACATTGGTACCTAAAGTATCCAGAAATAATCCATTCTTCTTCCACCAGGATACCACTTGCCGCACTGCTGCAAGACCTTGTTTGGTACTGATAGTTCTGCTTCCATGAAGGTTTGATTTTATTTTGATTGATTCTTAGTAACAGAATTGCATCATATTTTATAGGTTCATATTTTCCTTTAAAGAGTGATGATCAGGGAACCAACTGACACAGAAAGTGGATTGGAAAAGTCATAAAATAGGTGAAAAAAAGAAAAGAAAAATGTAAAAAGGCCCCTCACCACTTCTTAGATTGTTAGCAGGATTCTATTTGCTGTAGTGTAATGTTTTCTGTGGCTCTAGCTGATCTCATCAAGGTCATCTCCATGTAAGCATGAAGACTAACAGAAAATGTTGTCTTTAAAACTCATAAATGCATTCCAGGCAATTGCAGGATCTGGAACAGCACATTTGGGGAACTACACATAGATGAATGCATTAAGGATAGCTTATGCATTCAACTTAAATGTTTCATCAGCAAATCAAATTGCAGCTACACAGCTAGAGCCAGTGAAATGGTACATGGGAGTGAGACTGTTTATTTGTTTTGTTAACATGTGAAAATTGGGGTTGGTTGTTTATCTTATGACAAAGGTACATCAGAAACACTGCTGACGGGTTGTCATGTGAACCCCGAAGAGACTGTGACAGACAAACTACTTCTTTGCATTGTTCTTTAACATGTGTGGTTAACACCATGAAAAGACAATTCTAAACCAAACCAAGCTTCTTTTTTTTTTCTTTGTTTGTTTGTTTTGCCTAAACAAAACTAAGCAGTGATGAAAAGCATCATTTTCCAATCCAGGTCTTGGTCCTGAAGTAATTCCACCACCAACCCTTCTTAAAAAGAAAAAAAATGTTGGCGGGGTCATACCTGATTTGTCTCGCATGTTGCTTGTCTCTCATAGCCTTTTTCCACGAACCAGTTCTGTGTAGTACAGTACGGTACACAATTATTTGTTTCCATCATCAAAAGTTGTGAACAATATCAAAATAAGTATGCCATGCAGGCATGACATGTTTGATGCCCTGTGAATGAGACCAGGCTGAGATAATACCTGACACTCTTTACAGGATACTGTGGGAAAATAATGTATAGGAGGCTGTTGTTGTCAACTATTAATATTTCTCAACCGTAACAGAGAATGTCAAGCTATAAATGCACTAAATATATGAGAACCAAACTTTGCAACATAAAAAACAGTTTTAGAAAGCTGTTGTGTTTTTCCAAGAGTTTCTTTGTCTGTAGTTCCATCTAAATGTATTCTACATCTTTTATTACTCTGCACAATATATAACTTGGTGTACATGCTCTCATCTGAATTATTAACCAAAAAAAAACATCTACTTTTTTACATGCAGGTCAGATTAGATCTGAAGCAGAAGTTTAATAAAATAATTACACTCTAGCCTCTACAGTCTTTCAAACTGGTGGAGCCAGAGCACTCACAAAAGATGATAGAAGAACATGAGACCAGCAGGCCTCTCATAGAGTCCCTTTGAAGTCTTTCCAGCTGCCTTGTAATTCCAATGGCCATCAGAAGGAGTGCAACAAAGGCCTAGCTTCTGAGTTTCCTTGTGGGAAACATCACATGCATTTGAAATGTACTTTACTTGCTGAATTGAGAACCAAACCCATCCCATTCGTATATTTTGGGAATACCTCAGGAATTTAATGTGAGATCACTTCACTTGGGTCCTGATTGTTTGGGACTTGTTGAAAAGTTGACACTGGTGTCTTTTTATCACATCATTAAACAAGGACATCAGTGAAATTAAGCAGTGTAATGGTACGTCACTGATGGTCAGAAGTTATGAGCTTTGCTGAGAATTACGATTGCGGCTGTAAAATGCCCAGTTGCTTTTCCCTTACTTTTGGAAACCAATATGTTTCAATAAAAGGGAGAATTGCCTAAATCAGGCTGTATTCACACATGCCCGGGCCTGATTCAGCATTCCAGTTCCACTAAGTTGTGACTTTTTGTGGTATATAAAAAGTCACAACTTGGTGATGTGTTAGCAAAATGTTAGCTCAGGACAGAAGGAAGGAAGGGAGGGAGGACAATCATACTTGAACAAATTTGTAGAGAACCATAGCATGCTGGATTGTGCTCTGAGAAAACACTTCACCCTGTAGCTAATCACCTCAAGGCCACAGAGATTCCTTAATTTTGTTTGAATCCTCACATAAACAACACAACGGTACAATTACAGATCCGGCTTATTACCCTGAAAGCTAATCAACAGGCTGTTTTGGCCTGCCATTCATGATGGGAAGGAATTCTCCTAGTATGTTTATGGCACTGCTAATTTAAACAAACAGTGATTGCCCAATGACGCTCTACCCTTGAGATCTGTTTAGCATGTAAAGCTAATTCTAGTGATATCTCCCATTAGCAAACCTAGTTTAGCACTCAGGCAACTCACTGACAGGCTGTATGGAATGATATACCCCCACGTTTGACTGGTCCCATCAACAGGACTTCCACTCTCACTTTTGCAACAAATCGCAATGATTTTACAGACATACAATGTCAAATATTAATGGTTGGACAGAAATTTCAATTAATTTTGGTAAACTATTGTATTTTCTCTCATGGAGTTGTTCAACCTCGTTAACACTTACTGGCTTACTGCAAAGTAATCTGTGCTGTACCATGTCCTAAAGTTATAAAACTGCAAACATTCTATTATCCATGCTCCATTTGCAGTTTAAATGATAGATGGTCCAAATGATGTGCTTTTCAACTGTACAAACAATCTTCCCGCAAACTGCCAAACAGACTTGTTTTGAAAGTACATATGTGCAACAGATCTGTAGTCCTAGTTGGGCAGGAAGCTAGAGGAAATTTGATGAGCAGGGAAGAGGGAGACACTTACATCACCGGAAAATGAGCAGTGATGAAGCTGTTTAACAATTTCATAATTTCATAAACAGACAAGATAATCCTTTACAGCTCGAGGTAATCAGGCCACAGCGGACCGTTGAGCCAGAGGAATGTCAAACACAGGTGGTTTCCATCCCAAATTTCCAGCTGAGCAGTGGAACAAAATTGGTTGTAGTGTTTCAACACTAAAACAGTTATTGACACAAACCAATCTGAGGTCATGACATGTGATCACATTATCTCATACACATAAGCATAGGTTTCTAACAACAATATGTTACTGGCAAATGGTCAACACTTACATTGCCAACCTTTGAATTTGAATGTAATTTTTTATTTTCTTTATTGAAATATACTTCTGACACTACTTACAATCTGTGTGTGTGTGTGTTCCTTTTAATTTACATTTATTCCTTTTCATCTCCTTTTTTCAGTGTCAAAATTTTTGAGTTTTGCTTTATATAATTTTACCTGACATGGTCCAAAATATTCACCTACTCTACAACTGCCATGGATATAACATCTAACTGTAAAGACCAAAACAGTTATTGGTACCAGGTTGTAAATATGTTACTTTTACTCATGTTTTTTGTCCTTTATTGTGTTTTAATTTAATTTATCTATTTTATTATTTTAAACATCCTGTGTCTTTTTGGACTGTTTTGTCTTTTACTTATGATGTTTTATTTTTTATTCTGTACAGGACTTTGGTTAGCTGTTGTTGTTTTTAAAGTGTTTAACAAATAAAGTTGGATTGGATTCTGCTGTAAAGTTGGCCATTGTAACATAGGGGTCAATGGAGACAGCACCTAGTGATCAGTTGAGGAACTGCAACTGTTCATAGTCCCACAAAATCTTCAAGCTTTTCAAAATATTGCAAAAGTGTCCAAACACATGCAAAGGTCACAAACTTGACAATTTGTCTGGCATTGAGAGTGTTATTCTACAACGTAGAGTCCAGAACAGACAAGGTCCCTCAATTAAAAAAAGGAAACAAAACAATAGAGTCCTGAAACAAGACTTAGCTTGCTTATTGGTTGCCATGGAAGCAGAGGAAGCAGTCTCCTATGTGGGTTCATATCACCCACCCTGGTGACATGAACTCTCATAAAGGAGTTACTGGCTGTTTGTGTTGATAATTGGTTAGCTAATCAAAACAAGCTATTCATTTGGTATTACAATATACATTTCCTTTTCCAGCATGTATTTTCAAGTGTGTTGCTAAGCATATCAGTGTTGTACAGCCTGCGAATGACTTTGGCAGAAGCTGAAATATCCTGACAACATCCTGGTTCCTTCTAGATAAAGAATAAGATGCACAAATGTGCAAGTCAAGCCACATCAGTTGAACCTACATGATGATTGATTACACATATATCAAGAGTGCTTAAGTGGCTCAAGTCAGTTGCTTAGTGATAATGCCAGACAAATGCATCCTGATGATGGTCTGGAGTTCATTGCAAATGGCCAATATACAGTTCAACCATCTAGATGTGTTAGAAATCAGGGAAGGTGAATTAAACTAAACTTCTTTTTCTTTTCTTTGTTTTCCCATCTAATGTTGACACATTTGTAAGGAATGGGTATTTCTGGGATGAGCAGCAGAGCTTGAACCCATGAAAGATTAGCCAAATCTTCTATGCCAATGCCAAATGTTTTTTTTGTTGCCTTTGTTAATGACACTTATTTTTAGCTTCTGGTACCTGACTGTCAGCACCATGAGCTTGGGCCCTGCTACCGTGGTTGGTCTGTGTCTGCTCTAAGAATCGGCATGCATGTTTGAACTAGGTCAGATCAGGTCAACTTGCAATAACCAAGTTGTGTCATTTTTTTTCAACTGAACCTATCAGAGAAAGTCTACAAAGTGTGTGTTTTAAGAAGACGACAACCCAAGAGTTTTCTCATCTTGTCAACACTTAGGAACAATTCAAGGTTTGCAGGACAATGTGTCCGACAGCTTTCTGCCCAGACTGACCATGAAGATGATTTATTTTCTATTTATTAATTTATTTTGGCTTTTCTATTCATAGTGGTTGCTAGAGCAGATCATTGTGCTCTGCATGGTGATTGAGCACAGGTTTTACAGTGGATCCTCTTCCCTTTATGACACAATTTTCCCCAGTTCTTCTCCATTTATCCAGACTTAGGACCTGCACTATGAGTGGCTGGAAACAATGGCCAAGAGTCACGATCATTTTTTAAAAAAGCAAAAGTGATTATGTGAGTTGAATTTTAACCCTAACTGTCATTCATAAGAATATAATAAAAGAAAAAAAGAAAAACTTGTGATCTTGTAAACCTTTGTTAAATTACAAAACACCAGACTAGGAAACACATGTGTGAAATGAACATGTCTTCTTTCGCTTTTCAGGTTTTTCTTTTACATAACTGGTATTCAGATTAAGAAAATATACAAATGTCTTACAAACTAACTCCCATCCTTCCATTTAAAACTGCATTTCCTGTAACACTTTGGCTGGACCTTCTATTAGGCTTTATTGCTGGTCTCACGTCAAAGCAAGCTTCCTCTCTGAAAATGCTTCCCCATGTGTTTCCTGTGGTGCTGGGGGTTACGTCCCAGGTTATCTTAAGGTTAAGCATTGCAAAGCCAAATGTGTTAAGGTCAAGGGAAATACAATCAGTCAGTGAATACATCTCAACACAACAAAATTACTTTGTTTTTTTTCCCAACAACAAACTTAGAAACAAGGTCTCTGAGTTCAAGCAAACATGAGATGGCACAATTTTATTCCAAAGGATGTGTACTTATGAAGACACTCAATTACACACTATTCTTATGTATACATTTTAAGAATACTGAATTGAGGTAAAGATTTGATTCAGTTTGTTGGGTTTGTTTGCTTGGATTTCTTTTCCCGTTTTGTTCTTTTTTTTAGAAGGAATTGCTATGATCTGAAGTTCTCAAATCAAAGTATAAGTACAGTGAAGTACTTTGGTGTCTGTGCTCCAGCCGTATTACTCCCCACAGATTGTAGGTACACTGAGATATTGGGAAGTGATGAAAAAAATTGAACCTTTTGTCATGGTCCTCAGACTTAAAGGTCCCATAAAGTCTAAATCTGGTTTTACCTCGGCATACAGTCTGGCATGTCAAACAGACATGCACAGAACCTCAAATCCTCTTGTGGCCTACTTCATATGTAAATTTCTCAGCTTAAAGCAGCACAACAGAACTTGAACACAGCAAATTCTTTTAGCAGTAGTTTGGTTTATAACAAGACAAGTCACACTCATACCACATCATTAAACTATATTAGGTCACTGTGAGATTCAACCAGACCTGTCGTTGGTCGCCCTGCCAGAGTTGCCAGATGCCTAGAGACAAACCCACAATCAGAAAAACCGCTTCTCCTCATCTTTCCTGTTTTTATCATTAATGTAATCAAACCTAGAGTGAGGAGCCACAGTACTAACCTGCCTGCATAACTGCACTGAAGAATGCCTGGACACTTGGACACTTTTTTATACTCGACTTATGCAAATTATCTGCCAATGGTCATATGTTTTCAGAGATCTTTTTGCGAGGCATGGTTCACACCAGCAGCTGCCTTTTAAATGTTTTAGTGTCTTTTATCAGTCACACTAGCTCTAGACTACACCAAGTTAGCATTTTAAAATGCTGCTGCCTGTGCTTGGAGTCTCATCTCAATTCAGACTTTATTTACCGTCAAATGAATCAAGTTTTCAGAGTGAAGACAGTAACTTCCAGACCACTTTTAGGAATGTGTCTCTGTAGGTAGGATAGGAGAACACCAAGAATGCCTTTGTAAATGAATATGTGCCAGTGTGGAAGAAGCACATCTTCTGAGTTATCAAAGACTGTCAGCCATTCACAAACTGCAAGGACTCAGTGTTTCACCTCATCTTCTTCTTCTGTTATACACAGACATTGTTCAGCCCATTCTCACAGACTGTTCCACATGTTTTTACAATATTATTACACTCAAAAACTGCACCAAACTCACAAAAACAACCAACATTGTCTCAAAGGTTATTGGTCTTCCAACCCCCAACCTCTCCCAGGTAAATTCCAAAGCCCAAACACAATATTACAGGATCATCCTCATCCACTACATCACTATTTCACATTACGACCATCTGCACCCAGATACAGAACACTTGGATTCAACAGAGCACGCTTTAAAAACAGTCTCATTAAACAAGCCATCCCCTGTAAACATGTGACATCTGACACAATGATTTTTGATGTTTTTGTTTTTGTCATCTGTGGTTGTGTGTGCTGTGTGAATGTGTAAATGTATGTAAGGTGTATAAAATCAAGCTGTGTACAGAATGTGAAAGTGAATTTCATGTAAAGTGAATTATTGGGACAATAAATTAACTAGCTAACTAACTAACTAACTAACTAACTAAATAAATAAATAAATAACTTGTTGAATATGTGGCACAACAGGGAGAGCATCAATCAAAAACACAGAGGGATCTAAATTGTACTTCTGTCCACCAGGACTGTGAATGTGGGTGCGCTCAATCAAAAAATTATAATTGTGTATCAGGCACATGATCAAATCAAATCAAACTTTATTTATAAAGCACTTTTCATGCCCCAAGGCAACACAAAGTGCTTTACATAATAAAAACAATG
>JBAMYA010000014.1:6125613-6139849 GCA_037176975.1 Arrhamphus sclerolepis | reverse complement strand
TTATAGACCTTATTTTTATTTATTTGAAAGGTCCTTATTGCTCACCAGCGCTAGCATAATTAACACTGTGGTTTTTATTGCTGATGCTAAAGTTGATCTATGATTACAGTTTGATATGGAATATGGAATAAAATTAAGTGTCTTAGAGGAGTCATGATGTAGTCGGGCTTCAATTCCTCACCTCACCATCTGTGTCGCCAGTTTCCCCAGTCTCCAAAACCGGCATACGCTTGGGTCAGAGTTTGCGTGACGGACGCACATTCTCACATCAAGTTTGTTTTTTGTAAATCACAAACTTTGTGTAGAAATCGGTGTATGCAGGATTCAAGCCCCGTTTTGTACGTACACCACGTTAGTAAATGTGACCCCTGGTCTTTAATGTTCTAACCCTGGTTTGTGTCCAGCAGCTTCCCGACGGTGTCAATGTATCCAAAGAAGCTCGCAGAGCCATCTCTCAGGCCGCCAGTGTCTTTGTGCTGTACGCCACCTCCTGGTGAGAACCAGAATATCCCACTGGCCCTGAAATGAGCACCCAGTTTTCTTATATGATTTGCACGTCACTGGTCTTCTTCTTCTTCTTAGCGCCAACAACTTTGCCATGAAGGCCAAACGGAAAACTCTGAACGCTACAGATGTGCTGGCAGCCATGGAAGAGATGGAGTTCCAGCGCTTCCTGGAGCCGCTGAGGGTCGCTCTGGAAGGTGAGTCTAAACACGGTCCTTCGACCTCCAGGTCTGCTGGTTGTGGTCCTGATCCAACGGCAGTCGAAGATCTCGTTGAGTGTTTAAGTGATTTTCAGAATCATTACTTCCTAATCTTATGCGGACCTTTAATAACATAGTGGTGTAATTTTCAGTTTATTTGGTGTTTTTGTTTTAAGAAAATGGAAAAACTGCAAATTAAAACAAAATAGACAAAAACAAATTCTGTCTCCAATTTAACATTAAATTAAATGTAAATAAAGTTAATTTAAATAAATGTTATTTATATAATTTAAAAATTAAAGAGCAGTTTCTTCCAACAGATGAAACTTAAACTGAATTCTCTTGTAACTTTAATGTTAAAAAAAACTAACTCAGTCTTTGTGGAAAATTGTTAAAGAATAAACTTGTTAAATAAAAAACTTGTAAAAACGAACCGTCTGTTTCTGAGCTGATGGGACATTTTACCTATGTTGACCAACTTTATCTGAGACGATGAAATTATACAATCTGAAACTGTTCGATATTTTAACGGAAGTCCGTGTCTTTCAATAAAGTTAATTAAACCCCCGGTGTTCACCGTCCGGACTACAACATCTTGGCTCTGTCATCATCACATTAAACTCTCACAGGCTCTACCAGGATAGACTGATCTGATTGGCTCTACATTTTCAGTGGACTTTTGTTCCTCTGAGTTTTTCTGCAGACCTCTCTGTTACTGAGGTCCAGAGAGAAAAGCTGAGGTGAGCAGTATGGGCAAAAAATAATATCAATATTTTTTTCAGATTTTGACAATAACAATAAGTAATGTGATTGGAATGGTCTGAGGTATAACTACCTAATCCTAGTTTCTACTTCTCCAACTCCATCTGTACACAAACCCTACAGATAGAGCATGTGTGATTGGTCAGCTAACTACTCCTTCAATGCAGATGGATAAGATCTCAGTTGTTTGTTTTATGGTAAATTGTAATAAAATATACCAAACACTTTGAAAAATCATCAGGGTGTCACGGGTGTCAAACTATTAAACTACCTATTCAAATCCTCAGTATTCATGGCTAACGTCTTTTAGACGTCTCCAAAATGACCGTTAATGATCGGTTTTCTGAATTAAACCTGTTTCCTCTTCATGAAGGAAAGTAAGTAAAAAGTAAAACTGCTGCTGATCAGGTTTAGTTCACAGTTCACAGAGCCAGTTACCACGGTAACAGAGACCAGGTTTAGTTCATTTATGGCCCTTTTCCGTTAGTACCCACTCGGCTCGGCTCAACTCTATCCTGCTTTAAGGGTTTTCCACTAGGTCACAGTACCGGCTCGTACCTCCTTTTTGCGCACCTACCTGGCTGGGGTTCTAACCGAGCTGAGTCGGGCTGAAAATGCAACGTCACCAGGATGCAGGCCACTGATTGGCCAGAGAGTGACATCATTGATGAGTCATAAGAGCGACTCTTTCACACCCACCATATTTATAATCGGCAACAGCGACTGCAATTTACTTTACAACTTTCATTTTACAACCAAACATTGATAAGTAAGCCTTCTCCTTGGTGCAAAAGGGACACCTTGACATCCTCCATTGTTCTTGTTGCATATGTGACTGGAGTTGCAACATATAAAGACATGCCATGAAGGCCCCACCCACATGGAGGTGGTACTGAACTGTAATGGAAAACGACTTAGACTGAGACAAGTAGAGCTGAGGTGAGTCGAGCCAAGGCGGGTAGGTAGTGGTGGAAAAGGGCCATATCACTCTTCTCAATACCATTTTGCAAAAGTTAAATATGAGAGTGCTTGGTTGAACCTAGGTCACCCAACAGTACAATCATGTCAAGCACTTTCGAAAATCATCATGAGAATGGCTAAAAAGTAAAATAATCAGGGTTTTGGAATGGCAAAGTCCAAACCTCACTCCAGCTGAACTTCTGTGGCTTAACTGTAAGAAAGCTGTTCACATATTAAAGCCCAAGAACCTCCATGGATTAAAGCAACGTTGTCAAGATGACTGGGGCCAAAGTTCCCTACGACCATGTGAGACTGATTAAGTTATGCAGGAACTGACTGCGTCAAGCTATTGCTGCTATAGGTTGATCCAAAAGCTATTGACTCATGGGAATACTTAGTGTTGCCCATATTACTTTCATTTTGTGTTAATTTTTGTTTAGAAATAAATAAATAATGGCACAATGGAACAAAGTACATGCTATCGTTCTCCTGGGATTGTATTTACACAAAGTACTAAAACCCATCGTGGTTGCTTTGGTTTTGTAAACACACACACACACAAACAGACAGACACACACACTCAGACTCACAAACATAAGATTAAATGGGGTGTCCTAACTTTTACACATGACCTTATGCCTTATTGTACTATTTCTTCATCATAGTTGTGATGTTCTGTAATGTTCTCAATTCACTTGGACCAAAACTACACAGCTGAACATTACAAAATGCCAATAGCTGTGCTACATGGATGTGGTCTGGGAAACCGCAGAGGTCAGTGATGAATCCTCTGGCATTCAAACCATACACCACCCAAAGAAGACATTTAGACATGACTTTGCACTTTTGAGCAGCAAAAAGTATAACTGGTGTTCCTCTTAGTTGGAATGATGCATGAACAGGAGGAGGGTGGTACTGAGGGAGGAACAGATGGATTGATGCATGAACAGATCCTCAGAGAATTAGAATTTGCATTAGGTAAAGATAGAGAGCAGAGGAAAACCCTAACAATGTCTGCAATGTATACCCTTAACTTTAATCTGGAGCGTATTTTTCATGTGATTTGTCTCTCTGTCTTCTTCCATCATTACACGCCTGGCTGGGCTGCATCATTAATCCATGCAGCTTTATTGTCTCGATCTCTTCATTATCCCAAAGTAGCTTAAATTTATGTCTTCAGAGTTTTACCACTCCTCGTGGTTTTGGAGGCAGCGCTGAGTCACCACAGTTTTTCAGCTGGCTGGCGTGACAGTTAACTCTTAGTTCAGTCTGTTCTGTGGCTGCTGGAGTCATTCGTGACCAAGTTTTTCATTTATGACCAAGTTTTTCATTTATGACCAAGTTTCTTTTCTTTTTCTTTTTTTCAATTCAGTCTGTCCCTTTGTGTTGAACTCTGACAAAAGAGCTTCACTCAGCTTCAGATGTTCATGGTTGGGAGCAAAAGTGGGGGGTGACATCATGGATGGAAGCATCGAAAGGGGAAAAATGAAAATTCAAAGGAATGAAACAGAGGAAAACATTTTTTGATATGTAACAAAAATAAAGCCAGAAAGGAAAATAAATAAACAAAATGGGCAATTTCCTTCCTGGGATTTAAGGCAGTGCTAATCAACCTGTGGTTAATTGACAGACATTTTGGTATTTTATTGGTCTGGAGCATTCAGATGTATGTTAACAAAATGCCACATAGGAAAAACATCAGCAGTAGTTTTGGAGATAGGAATGTTGCTAAACATCAATGTTGAAAGAATTATGAAGACAGTCCCAAACAAACTGAAGTTCAGTGTTCAACAGCGAAAGAGATTCCTTATAAGTGGATGTCCCAGCAAGTTTTCCTTAAATTCAGACCAAGTGTGGGTGCAAGAAATGCAGAAGAACTAAGGACTACATCTCAGATTCCACCAGTCTCATAGAACATGTTGGTCGATAAGTCGAGTTTGAACTCCTCTGAACATCAGAGTATTCCAGAGGAAAATGTGATGCCATCTGTCTGAGAGATAAAGCTTTGAGAAAATCCTGCAACAGGAAACTCATCCAAATCACAACATCATGTTGATGCTAAAATGGATGATAAAACAAAAGAACCCAGGTTTAGGAATGCCCTGGTCAAAGTCCAGACCTGCAAATGTTGTTGAGAGCCCATTCTGCCATCACGATGTGAGAGAACTCATACAAATGACTGCCTAACATTTCTGATGCTAAAGGATGAACTACAAGCTTCTTCATCATGGGGTACTTAGTGTTGGGCATTTGATTTTTTTTTTCTTTTTGGCTTTATTTTTGTTAAATAAATAATGACACAATGAAAAGAAAAGGTTATACACTGTGTGTTGTGCCGTGAGGTTGCATTTCCCTAAAACTGAAAACCAGTATGATCATATGACTGTTATTGTTGTTGTTTTTTTTTTAAGACAAAAACCAACATAAAACATATGACAAACTTTTACATGACTTTAAATGGTGCTTATGGACACATCCTACATTTTGCCATAGCTAAACAAATGTGTATACAACACTGAGTGGTTGCACTAATGTTACAAAAAGAAAACACATTCCAAATCAGTGATTCCAGAGAATATTAGAAACAGCCTCTTACAAGTGAAATTATATAATTCTCCAGTCACTAATTCCATGGAGACCTGAATAAATAAATAAATACTTCACGAACTCTATTTTTAGGCTCACGTGTATGAATTCCACAGCAGCATGTTCTCTATGACTGCTCTGTACAGACGGAATTACAGCTTCAGCTTTGACTACACGCTAATAATGTGGCAATTTTTGCACTGAAAAGCAGTGCAGAGAAAGGACTTCTGAGGAGCTCCTCTGCAGGGTTTTTCGTTGTTAACAGCGCCTTCTAGTGGTCAAAAAGTCGCAAGAGCCATCCACCTGAAGCTTACAAACGCAAGGTGAGATAAACGCAGGGAAAAGACATGAAAATAATAACAAACAACCATCAAAAAATCTGGGAAAACAGGGGGAAATGTATTTATTTATTTTATTAAAAACAACAACAAAACAGACTGTTTTGAGTCGCATGCTGCGCACACGCTGGTTACTTTATTATGTTGTAAAATCAGTCTTTTCTTCTTGCCTCACATCTCAGGCTGGATACATCCACTCGTAAGCTTTACCTTTTCCCTTTGTGTGCACGTGTGAAGGTGAGACAGAAAAAGTTATTTGTGATTTTTCTTTCTCTTTGTAAACAAATGTTTTTCGGTGAACGCAACAGGTGCAGATATTCAAAGGTGACTGACAGCGAGTGTTGAGCAGAAATCAAGGAAAAGAGCTGGAATTTCCCAGTTCCAGTCCTTACATAAGTGAATTACTCCAAATACTCTGTTTTCGGATTTCATGTTTTCCTTCACTTTTGCATCCAAACCGTATTATAATTACTGGGGCAAGAGGTTAAAGAGGATTTACTTTTCACAGCAACAAAGAAACCACGTTGTTTTATCAGACAACGATATATTGATACAACATGTGATCTACTTGGCCTGAACCTTGCGCAATGACGAGCGCTTTCTCGATCCAAGTCGCCTATTTATTATGATTCTACATAGGCTGTGATAACAAGGGGACGAAAAGAGTGCAGATCTATTTGACAGCTGATTTTTTTTTTCTTTTTGAGGTGGTGGAAAAAGACCCACCGTTTTTGGCACGGCTGAAATATTTCCAAAGCCGTGTGTCGCTTTTTTTCTTTTGGCCATTTCTCCGTGTTCCTTCATGCACCTCGGCATCAGTTCACCCTATGGGGGTGAAAGAGTGACACTCCTGCTGCTGCTGCTGCTGAAGAAAAAAAAACTATTTGGCCCAGTGCCAAGCCCTGGAACAAGTGCGCCTCCCTTCCCTGCTGTTTAGCGTATTCATAGTTAGGGGTTTGGGCACGGCTGCTTTTTAAAAAGGCAAGGCAGGTCTCCAGTTGATCAGTCTGCTCAGGAAACTTGTGCTGAAGAAAGTAGTGGAGCCCTAACTGGAGGGGATAGAAGTTGAGAATCCATGCAAAAGACTTTATTTTGATCCAACAGAAGACAATATTTCCGGGAAGAAAATAGCACGTTTATATTTTTAAAATAGTCATTTAAAGTCCTTTTGCACGGTGCACAACGAAAAGTCGACCATTGATGCTTCTTCTTTTTTTTCTTTTTTCTTTTTAAATAGATAGCAACACTCTTGGATAAAGTCACTTGGCTTTAACTGTAAAAATCGGATTATCTGACTGAGGCATTGTGTTCATTAGACCTGGCTACTTTTTCCCCTCCTCCTCGCATTTGAGGTTTATGCTATAACTGAAGAGAAACGCCAACCATGTTCCTGAGTTTTTGCCTCTTGGTGGTGACATTTATCTTGGGGCTGTCCGGCTGCTCTAGCTCCTACGTCCCGTGTGAGCCCTGTGACGAGAAGGCGATGTCCATGTGCCCTCCGGTGCCGGTCGGCTGCCAGCCGGTCAAGGAGCCGGGCTGCGGCTGCTGCCTGACGTGCGCGCTGTCCGAGGGGCAGGCGTGTGGCGTGTACACGGGGACGTGCACCCAGGGCCTCCGCTGTCTGCCCAGGAGCGGAGAGGAGAAACCCCTGCACGCCCTTCTCCACGGCAGGGGAGTGTGCACCAACGAGAAAGGATACAAGCCGGCGCTCCCGCCCGTAGGTAAGAGGCGCACTGGCGGCTGAACGCACGATGAAGATACACGATCGTGCTTTTAAAGTAGATTAGGACCTGTCCTCTCCTCTGCGTTCCTCTCCTCTCCTCTCTTCTCCTCTCCCCACCTCTCCTCTTCCCTCTCTCTTCCTCCGTGGTGGTTGGATGACATATTGTCCCATGCGGGGATCGATTGCGCGCTACAGAACGAGACTGGCTGCGACCAAAAAGCTGTAGCTATTACATGACAATTTTATGTTCTATCACAAAAAGTTAAGCTACATCACGGTTCATCTCCAGATCATTTATCCTTTATTGATAGATAATGAAATAGCTCGTAGGAGAACCTTTTCCCTAATGTAGAGACTAAAAGTTGGTATGGGCCGGTTCCTGCGTCCTCTTGACAGATGGCTTGATGTGCCATCTCATTAACTTATATCCACCGCCTTGTTTGCAGGGGCTTACACCGGCTCTTTGGAGGCTGAAATGTTCAGAATCCAGCAGAAATAACTGGACTTAGTGAAAATCTTTTTTCCTCTTTTCTTATGAATGACATAAAACGATACACAAAAAGCTCCAGTGCTGCTTAACCTGTTGCATCTAATGTGAAAATGCAGTGTCAACATATTTATGGAGTTAAGGTTTTAGATGTTTATGTTTTAAGCGAGATTGAATCCGTTTCTGTTCTAGTTTCTTTCTTCTTGATGGGAGCTAGCTGTGCGTGTATTTATACGACAGAGATTAAGAGGAAAATGCTGCTGGCGCTCTCCAAACAGATCATCCACAACTCAAACAAGTGTCCTTCAAAGCCGCTCCCCTCCTCGTGCCAGTGCGCGTGCAGTTTATTTATTTTTGCCATTTTCTCTCGTTTTTTTTCTTTTCTTTTTTTCACTTTCTCTTTAGACTACCATTCACACCTCACCGCTTAACCGAGTCGGTCTAAACATAATTCAAAAATGAAAAAGAAAGCAGTGACTATGTTTCATGAGAAGGTTTGTGATGCCACTCTATTGTCTTTGGGTCTCGTTAAATCAGAACTAGAAGTAGATTTAGGTCTGAAGGCTGCCCCTGGGGTGGTGTTTAGAGTCGGATTACCACTAAATCTGTATGCGTGAGAGAAAAGAGCGAAAAAACAGGGAGGCAGACAGAGGGAGAAGAGGAGCTGAGCCTCTTGTCTTGAATGATTTAAGGCATTTCTTGCAGGTCTGCTCCCACTGAGTTTCAGCAGCAAGATGGGCAGGTGGTAACCACAAAAGTTGTTGTTGGAGCCATCAGATCTCACCCCTCTTTATGACTGGAGGGTAAATGTGTTCTGTCTGTGACTGTTACTGTTCTAAAAATAACCTATTGAGTTGCATTGATCATTATCTGAAAACATGTAAAACTATGGCTGCCTGATGGTACTGTGTGTATATTTGGGTGGGGTTGTGTGGATGTCTGCATTGTGTGGTACTGCTGTCAGTGATGACACCTCAGGCAGTTTAGTCTCACTTGCTTTTACACTCACACATGCATAGTCTCCAGCTCCTTTGTTGGCCCTCAGAGGTAATCGTACCATCTTCTCTCTGCCTCATGTGTGGATTCTTTGCACAGCCGGTCAATCACATCGCAGTGATTCAACAGAATGCCTCCAGCTCTTTTTCTTTCTTCTTGAAGGGCCCTCAGTCAAGCAGCCCTGCGGATAGGGACCACTGAGGTGAGCCTCCGGTTTCCTGCCGTGTGCGGTTGCAGCTTTCTGTGTGCTGTACCAGCTGACTGATGAAAACATGGGGAGGAGGAGCTCAAGTGTCTGCCACACTCACGAGAGCTGCAGTCTATAAAATATCCACTATGCACAGCCTAACAATGGCAGAGTGGAATCTTTGCGAGACCCCCACCACTTCACTGCCATCCTCCTCGTTTTTTTTTTGTTTTTTTTTTGCACTCTGATCCTAGAAGTTGGTTTGATTTTAAGGCACAGGCAGTGGTCTGTGCTTTTTTTTTTCAGGGGGGTGGACTCCACAAGTGAATCAGACGCTTGAAAGCTTGCCAACAGATATGACTTCATAGCGGCCCCTCATCCTGCAGACTTCTCAAAGGGCCTTATGTTGTATAAGAGTATACCTTGCCAAGAAAGAAAAAGGTGGTCAAGTCCACAATGCTTCATTCACACGTGGACAACAATACTGCACTCCTTACTGGAGAAGCCACAGAAAAGCCACTGCTGTCATGGTCAACATTAAACAAAACCGGACACAGTTTCCTAATGAAAGATGGGCGATTAACACAATTCCACCAGGATTCAGCACCAAAACCTCCTTTTCAGTTACATCTTTACAGCTCAGCATTTGTGAAGTCAGAACTGGGAATGCCATTACACCTAGGTTCCAGTTGCAAAGTGGGTATATGACTAGTATATGACTAGCTATTGTTGCTGCTAGCTGCTATCAGTCCCTGCCACTGACAAAAAGTCACACTTACTGTGAATAAAGTAAGCTATTGTAAACAGTAAAATTACCAAGTGTCGGTTCAGGTGAGGTTTTACTGACTTTCTGAGTTGGAACTCTGAGCTCAGGAGATCATTCCAGTTGGAATTTACAACTAGGAACTCAGAATTTTAGATTTCCAAGTTCAAATGCAACAAACTAACTGCAGCCACCCTCTCTCCTCAGCGAGGAAAGCATCTTTTGAATTTGTGTCACAGCTTCACAATAACCACATCTGAGGAACAGTGATTGTTTCATGGTGTGAAGTTAGATGGAGGAGAAGATGGGAAAGCTGGACCTGGATGATGTCACAGTGAAGCTCTAATTTAAGTGGCTCACTGGATGACATACTTTCAGCCTCAGGAGGCCCGAAATTCTGTTATCACAAGATGTTCAAGTTGGTAATCATTTCAGACACAAAACATTCAGTTTCAGTTCTTTTTTTTTAATATGCTCCCTTTGACACCTCAGACTTGTCCCAGTTATTTGCATGTGTGTAGATGCAGTTTTAATGTGTTGCCAGACGGTCTCAGCCATAGTGATGCGCTGTAAATATTAATGTAAAAGGCATGTGACATGAGAAAACCACTAACCTTTCAGTCATCAGAAGGTTGAATAACCATCTGTGATGTCTCATGTTTGTATACGAGCATCAAATTGGTCTAAATGTTCCATCATCATTTGAAATCATCCTACAGCGTACATGCCAGCCCGTACTTTTAGAGAACTATTCAACGTTGAACATTACCATCTGCTTTTTCCCTGCTCACATCATCACTGGCACAGCTTGTTATTGTCTCAGAGACTGAAGCTGAGGAGCCCGAAGTGGCAAAAAGTTGATTGTCTCTGACTGTGCACTCAGACTAATGACAACCAGTCACTGCTCTCTGCTGGCCACATATGTTGTGTCCTCTTGAAGACACGTTAGATGCTGCTCTGGTCACATGCTGGTCCAGCTGCCTGACTCTTTAGTGATGGGTTCGCAGAGACGAGAAAGAGTATGTGGCTTTCACCGCACCTCTTGAGCATCTGAGACAATGTGCTACAAGTTATCTGTAGCAGATGAAGATACGGCAGACAAACAGGACAAAAGCTCTCTTTACAACCATGTTTTTACAACTCTGTTCATACCAGCTGGACATAAGGGGTGGAGTCAGACACTATTTGACATCCCCGTCCTCTGTGGGGTGTGCCTTATGCGAAATCCATATTATGCAGTGTTGCCAACTTAGATGCAAGACTCCGCCGGCACTTAAAAAATCTAGCTACTTTTTTCAGTGTTATTTCAGACTTTTGGAGTACTTGTCATCTTTTCTTAACACGTTGTGGTGCTGTGGGCCCCTCCCGCATCCAAAAGCACACACAGGTGGCCCAGTCCGCAGCAGACAGTCCTTCCTAGAGACATTCACCCCTCTGTGTTCAGAGTCCAGACTGCCAATCCCACATGTGCGAAGCTGCCACTGGCTCATCCCAGGCAAGATGTGGAAATATAAAATATCCTTTGTCACAAATAAATTACTTAACTAAAATCAAATCACTGCCTCACAGAGCCTCACGGTGTGTGTGTAAGACATAAGTTAAACATCTAGTAGCCAAGACTTATCACGTCTCAGTCTAAACTGTACACTCAAAAATACAGAGAAGGAGTGAGAATCAAACTCTGAGCTCAAAGGCTGACTGAAGCCTTGATTGGAGCGGATTCATGGGTATGCACCAGGATTGCAGCACATGACAATTCACGAACATGCTCCAAAAGGCAAAAGTTTACAACACAAAAACACTAAAAAGCTGCTAAAGAGAAAAGACATGTACACAATCAGTTATGCAAATTAGATCGTGATGTCATCTAACAAATTTTAAGAGCCAATAGTGAGGAGTTGGCAATGCTGGTGTTACGGTTTTGCTCCACCTGCTTCTGAGGTGTTCAACCACAGCATGAAGATAAATATGAGGGGACGGGGGAAGTCTCCTTCAATCTGGATCTTTGATGTCCTACTATCTGAAAATCTGAACTGCTAACTGACATCAGTCTTCAGGGATAAAACCGCTGAGCGCTGCCTGTTCAGTTGGATTTGTGAGATTATGAGTTTACTTCATAGTTTTGTTATCTTATGAGAATCACATGGTGAAAACAAGACACATTTTTTGCCATCTCGTCCTTTCTGGTATTATCATTCTTAAATGGATGATGTGGTGTCAGGTAAAATGTATGATAAAATGAACTTCAAAAATGAATTTCTCTTTCTACGTTGATATTGTCTGTTCTGAGAACCTTTGAGTTGTTGATCCACAGCTTCCACGGGTTAATGCAGTGCCGATGTGCAAGCCGTGGTGTTTTATTCTGCTATTTCTGTCTGATTTCCTGCCACTTTGATCTACCGTGTGTAAATTGACAGTTCAATGCCAAAATAGACCTGGGACCACTGTTATGGATTAAAATGGTTCACAATGGCTGGCACAGCGCTGCGCCTGGTGGACTCAGGGGTAACGAAGCACAGTATAAACTGACAAAGTTGTGTTATCGCAAAGATTTGAGCTTGTAGTTACTTCAGACATTCAGACACATACTGTCAAACAGGTTTTCATCACGCATCCCATTTAAAGTATAATTTTCATTTATTGTGGGATTACATGGAGCAGTTGACAGCCCTGGAGCAGTCGCTGGCAAGCAAATAACCCTTTTTGCACACTTGCTGAAATTCTTCCCATAAAACTTTACAGTGGTATTTGTACAGCTTACTGGTCACTGACACCTAACCAGCTAGTGGCAACAGCTGCAAAGGAAATCAGCGCTGACTATAGTGCAGGCTTTTAAAATGACATCACATGTGTTTGACCTGACCTGTGTACTGTGGTCTGAACCCCAGCACCTGGTTACATACGGTTCCTAGAGCGTACTAAAAGAAAGGGCCAAAATAATCTCATTGTTACGGTGAAGGAGTTTTTTAGACTTACACTCACAAGCAGGGAAAAAAGGCTCAAGTTTCTCAGGATTTGGGAAACAATGGAGACTGCAGTCACTTGTCTGGAATATTCATACAATTTCAGACAAGTGACTATTCACGACATTAGAAAATTATTAATTAGACATTAGAATTATTATCAAATGTCATTTTATGCTTCCTAATCAATTCATTCTTTTGAGCTGAAGAATTCCTAAAATCGCATTTGAATATGCTTTTTTTATTTCCAAACAATAAGCTGTGTGTAATTCCTTACAGAAAAATGCTTTCTTGGCCTTTCAGTGTGTCACCCCATCAAAGTGCAAAACCTTGGCTTAATGTTGAAGCTACTCCTCTGCCTACTGTGTGTCTGTTTTTATTCTGCACGGAGATCATCTCTGAGCATCCAGGAGCACTTGAGTTTCGCCAAAATAGCTGCTTCTGCCACCAGGAGGGAGTTGGAGGCCTGTCACACCCAGTAATTGTATTGTGGTGATGGTGACCCAAAAAGACGTTGCATCCCATGCGTGTGGCTTGTTGGAAACCCAAACCCAAATATGGGACGAGACCACAGACCAAAATTAGCAATGTACAGTAGAGCAGTCATGCACCTCACCGTGATAATTTACTTTTAACATGGCTTGCAAAGTGAATCCGAGCATTTCTTTGTCTTGTAAACATGCCAGACAGTTTGCTTACCTATAGCTGCATTTCCCTCTAGGAAAGAAGTCCTGTTTTTCAATTTATGATCCTTGAATTGTTCTTGCTGCTATTTATACTGCACATTCAGAAAAGCAGGAAACTTTTGATTGCAATGAAAATATTCTGTGTGCACAATACTGCGGGAAAAGTTATTTCCTGGATATTCAGAAGCCATTTGAGAGCATGCACAAGGCCGAACAACAGAAATGCCTTTGACAACAGGACATACACGTCTGATGTCCGGACAACATCCTGGACTTGGAAAAAAATGTATCTCAGATTCTCCCAGTTGGCTTGGACCTGATTCCTTTAGCAATCTTTCTCATGAAGTTACTGTGCTGATGTCATGTTATGTTCAGAGAACGGATACCATCTTATTTGGCCATTTTTCTTGAGTGAAAACCAGCATCTTAACCCACTGTTCATTTTAGTGGTGCAACCGATCACCGTTGATCTGTGATCTGAACCAGTCCTTCTCCACGATTTGACACACACGTGATCCAAAGATCAGAGGTTGGGGTGGGGGGCTCGTGCCATGGGACAGCCCTCCCCACCAGCCCCAAAAGATCTCCAGAAAAAAACCTGTATGGAACTTGATTGGGCAGTCCAGGGCTGAGGTCATGCGAGCATTAATACCCGCGGAGACCAAACTAAGTCTTTCTTCTGCGGCTGTTTTAGGGCAGTTATACAGCTATTCCAAATAAAGCATGGTGCATGTACGTGCACGTCATGACCGGATCCTTTGATTCAGTGCCATATAAACAGTGGATTCAGAATTAATCATTCAAAAGGTTTTTAATCTGATTAAGAATTTTGCCAATGTAGATGACGTATAGTAAATAGGAGCTATATAAATAAATTGAAATGAACTGTAAACAGGAGCCAAGACAAAGGCATATTGCACCTTAAGTTGTTTTTATGTAACTGAGTCGAATAAGTGCTGAGTTGAATGTTTTCAGTGGGTCAAAAATTATGAAAAAAAAGAACATATATATATATATATATATATATATATATGTATATATATATATAAATTTTTTTTTTTTCTCTGATCCGATCTGTTTT
>JBAMYA010000014.1:6113699-6125513 GCA_037176975.1 Arrhamphus sclerolepis | reverse complement strand
TTTTTTTTTTTTTCTCTGATCCGATCTGTTTTTGCACCCCTAGTTTAGCTCTTTTGAACACACAGGGATCATACATGCGAGGACTGATGAACATCAAACATCTGCTTTAGTTGTTGCCCAGAAACATGAATTACGCTCCATCCAAATAAGCCCATCAAGACAGGATTGTGACACCATTACCAGAGATCGGCTTTCATGCCAGCAGGGCTCTGTGCCGGTTTCGGTTCCCCAACCCAGTTTTGAACTGGCCAGCACAATCAGAAAACAACAAAAATAATAACAACAAATAACTATATTTACAAAAGAAGAAGAAGCATCAATTGACAACATGCATGGAAACAACGAATGCGCAGTGGTCTGCAGAGGAAATCAAATATTTGGTGGTCATTTGGGCATCAACATAGTTAAAATGAAACTAGGGACCAATACCAGAAAAAGTAGCTTCATGCTGAACTGGTAGAGGTGATGGTTTCACCTCTACGCCTGATCAAACTATGAATAAACTCCAGAAACTCAAGGACAATATAGAGACAGCAGAAAAGAGCTGGACGTGGGGATGCAGGCCGGTTGTAAGAACTTCTGAACAGCGTGATGGTCAGAGACCAGCACATCAGGTGACGGAGGCGCTGTTGCGGTTTGTTTACTGTCACCTTAGTAACGCAGAGTAATGTCCTCCCACTTTGGTTTCTCCCTCTAAACTGGTGTGAACGTGGGCTGGTTCAGCCAGAAAGCACCAGGGTTCTCAGAGTCCAGAAGAGAACCAGAACCCTGTCTGTCTGAAAGCCCTAAGAGATGCAGAAGCCCATGATGACACTGACACCACCCCAGTAATGCAGCTGTTTCAAGTAGTTTCAAATAGATGAAACTTTTACATAGATCAAGGATCATCAACAGACACATGGAGAGGTTCCTTAATTTGTCAGATGTTGAGTCCTGTTATGTAATAAACAAAACATCTTAATTCTTAATGAATTCTTCTTAATTGAAAATTGCTCATTCCCTTTTCCCTTGATGTTAGAACTTAACTTTTGTGTTGCTGCATGATAGAGATGCTTTGATTGATTGTCTGGTGTGTTCCAGTTCTTTTTCACTGTGGGTATAAAATAGCAAAGGTAGCAATATGTCAAGCTGGAAGGTAAAAGTAACACAGGAAGCAACAATAACCAAAACATTTGTGACGACTAACTCAATCCAACACTGAAAACAGCTTCACCCAATTGAAAAATGCTCAGTGTGATGAAGAGGCTTAAAATAAAGCTATTAGAGCACACTGACTGCAGCCTCTAATCTCTTTCATTATTGATTAATGTATGCAGCTGATTTTAGGTCTTCGAAAGAAAATTGGAATTGGAACTGGTGTTGGCAGGTCGGATCTTTAAGAATATCGGGATCAGGAAAGGAAATTGCGTCTCTACTGTGCACACATCCTCAGTAACCAGCAACACCACTGGTTACTTCACATCTACGTTTATTTCCATTTCCTCCCTTCCTGCTCTTGAGACTCCAAGGTTTCAGTCCGCAGCCTCGCTTTCAAATATTAAGCAGCATAGGCAGCGTGACGCTGGAGAATGGTTTACTATCCCTGAGCTTTACTGCCCGCAGGCCCTCAGACTCATTTACCCCCGCAATTATCTTGTCCTGCCTCCAAAAGAGATTAAACAGCACCTCTATTCTCTACTTTCTTACATCTTGTAAAGATGTAATTTCAGATGCTGTGCAGACACCGACTTAATCAAAGGCAGAACATTACAAATGTGGGGCAATGCTGGAAAATCCAATGAGAGATGGGAGAATCGATTGTCCTGGCTTTTTGCTGTCTAAAGGGTATAATTATAGTGTTAAAGATTCAGTCAAGAAAAAAAAATCCAAAGAAGGGGTAGCTTATCTTTCATGCTTGGGCTTTTGCCTGTAAGAAACTTGGGATATTCATGAGGCATAATTGTGTGCAGATGTTAATTTTTAAACAGATAAGTATCAGGTGCACCTCTTTTGGCTGCTCTGTTCCTCTTGCCCTAATGAAATCTTTAGCTCCTGGTGAGATAGCGGCAGAGCTTTGTGCTCAGCCGGACGGAGGAACTGCACATCAGTTGGCTCAGTTGGCTTCTGTCCAGCATCCTGGCAAAGTTTCAGGAGTTAAACCAGACCCTTTAAGTCTCCTTTAAAAGCTCAGTACCCTCAGCATGGAAAAACTGAGTTTTTGTGGCCAAGCTGAGGAACCCACATCAGAAAAGATGAATTTGTTGCTTTTGTGTGTAGTGGTCTTCATCTTGTAAAAGTTGCATGAATTTTAGAATATGTCCCTCCTTGTTTCTGACATTCTCTAAATATTTAAATTCTCTTTTAAAGTGACTGACTTGTGTTTTTAAGTGATGTGCCACATTTTTTTAATCCTGCCATTTATGTGCTCAAATGAAATTACACATAAAACAAGAATGCATGTTAAGAAAAACAACACATATTTGGCAAAAATGTGGCATTTTAATCAAGCTGCCTGAAAAATTATTGGACTGTACAGCAGAAATAAGAGTTTTTCCACAGTGGTCACATGCATGGTGTACACAGGAATGCCTGTTTGAAGTATTTATTTATAGCGAGCAATAGCCTTGCAGTCTGAGCAGGGAGACACAAGGACATATCTAAACACAAACCAAGGCCTGCCAAGTCATGAGTTGTGAGATTAATTTCAAAGAGACAGTGCAGTGCAGAAGCCAAAGACCCAATTCTGGTAATCAACCTGCCCCGAGCCCCTCCGCCCACCATACCTCCCCTCCCCTCCTCTTCCAAAGACTCCAGACGCTCATGCTGTGTCAGGCCCTTTGAACATCAGTTTCTCAGCGCTTGTGCCCTTGTTACGTCTCCGTGTTTAGTCTTCCACGGTGGCTGTATACTAACAGGCTCGTGAGCAAAGTTATAGCAGCTTGTTAAATCACATTTTCCAGCATAACCTTTATGTACGGAAGCTGATTTGTCTTTTTAAAAGCCGTTGGCTTATAGTCTATGGCCAAAAGTCTAGCTCGGTGCACCACAGCGGGTTTCCTTGTCAGATAAATATAACAAGGGTCATCCACTGGCACAGTCACTACAGCCTGATGGAACCTGGCAAAGACCCCACAACAACTATGTGCTTATGGTACAGCTAAGCCAAGGAGGTGGAGGGGTGGAGGGCTTCTCCCTGTGGCCTCAAAGAACCTCTGGCTGGGGGTCCAGGCTTAAGAGGCTGAGCCCCAAAGATAGGAAAGCGGGGGAGGGGAAGGGCTATGTTTAGGATAAAGGACCTGAACGTGTAAATATCCAGTCAAGCCTTTCAGATCTCTGGGACTACAGTGCCCCCTGGGGGAGCTGAAATTACATCTAGGAAGTGCATTAAATATGACATAAATATACTGGCATTTATATCCCAGCAGAAACCAACTAGATTTTCCTCAGTCTGACATTTCAACCAGTTCAATGTAGGGCATGTTGCTGTGAACTTACAACACCCAGGGGTCTCAGTTCTGCTTGCAGTCTGCAGTCCAGACAACATGTTAACAAATTTTCCAGGCAGAGTCTCGGCAGTCATGCAACTTGTGATGCATTTTTCCCAAGCTCAAGTGATGTCTGTCATGCCCAAAATGATGTGTTCACTTCTATCATTGTATCTGCATTTAGGTCTTTGATTAAATGGATATTTCATTCTTGTATGGTTATGTTAAGTTCATCTGACTCGTGCTATCTACTTCCAGACACCTCTGAGTTTGGAAAAACTGACTGGAAGGGCTGACTGGGGAGTGAAGCTGAGCAAAACGTTTGCCATCTAAAACAACTTGAACCTCAAAAATGTCAAAAATGTGTTCAAGCAAACACTGTGGATTTTTTTGGAACAATATAATGCCACCGTGTAACGAGGCATAGCAACACAGGAGTTCTTGGGATGAGAACAAAGTAATAGTGAATCTAAATAGCCAAATAGCAAAGAATGTTTGGTCCAAACATGGCACACATCTGTAGTTGTCTTTGGCCCCCATTTGGCCTTGATTGATGACATTGACTCGTGGTGAGTGTTGCTGTTTAAACTCAGCCTCATATCCACCAGACATAGTTAAAATCTATATTTTCAGTGGGCTTTTGGCCACTTCTGGCCCTCACATCACTTAATGTTGGCTAGCACAGCAGAAACACAGCAACACTTAATGTGGAGTGCTTCTTATGTCCTTGCATCATATCATAAACAACCAAGAAAATATTTCCTGCTTGCTGCATTAATCAGTCACATGCTTTGACACAATCATGCTCTGAAGCACTCATTTACGTTTTCATTGCCTAGCACAAGCTGTGTAGTCATAACTTGATTGACTGACTCTTGAGATGAAGAATGAAAAGTTTAAAATTCCTCTATTTTTTTCCGGGAGCTGTACTACCCCCGCAGCTTGTGTAACCCGGAATTCAGTTCTTCAGTGCTTGACATCACCCCATTCAAAGTCTGCAGAGAGCTTGTAACCCATGTCAAAGCTAAATTATTGTATTTTTATCACATGCTACGCACAGAACACCTTTTGTTCCCCTATTTAGACCAAGCTAATGTTCTTTGATTCAAGTTAGGCCCACACCAACATATGCCGGTCCCATAACTAAGCCAAAGGTGGCAAAAGTAGCCCAAAGTCATCCCAAAGACATCTTCTATCTGGGTAGTGTGAGCAGAACACTGTCTGAGCCAGAAGTGTAAAAATCCATGTCACTGTTCATTAAAACCATTAGGTAACCGTTCAGGTTGGAGTAATTTTTAGATGCAGAAAATTTGGTCTTCTGGTCCCTCCCTTAAGTCAGTCTACCTCCCTGATTCTCAAAGCTGAGAGAACACTGATCATTGACTACTGCAGATTTGACACTCTTTTGTGTGTTTTGTACAGATCGTGAATCTCGAGAGCATGAGGACATCATCCCTCCAGAGATTACAGGGGAGCTGCAGCCAGCTAAAGTGCCACTCCATCCCATTGTGAACACTAAAAAAGTCATTGCAGTTCACAAAGAGCAGAAGAAGAAACTTGGCAAGCAGCGCGTTATGGTCTCCAACGTGGATTACTCCCCTCCGCCCATTAACAAGCATGAGCATGAGCATGAATTTGTAAGTACCGTTGTTAAAACCCTTTTTAAGAGGATTTTGAATATTTGAGGCTATGGCACCTCTTAGTTGATGAAAAATGTCCCATACAGTGTTTCCCTTAAGTAGACCTTAATAATACAGCAGTGGGGGGAAAAAGAACGAAAAAAAATCCAGTGAAGGTCAACAAAGATACTATTTTTTGACTATGTTTCTTGATTAACCTTTGTTGCCTTTAAGCTACCTACCATATATATTTGCCTTCTACAATTGGAATAACCTCAATAAACCATGTTGCTCGACTGTAACGCTCTGCTGCATTTCCCCTGAAGGGCCCTTGCAGGAGAAAACTGGATGGGATCATTCAGGGAATGAAGGGCACGTCTCGTGTAATGGCTCTGTCTCTTTACATTCCCAACTGTGACAAAAAAGGATTTTTCAAGCGTAAGCAGGTACGTGTTGTCTTCAAACTCTGCAGTTCCATTTTAAATGCTGATATCATGCTTAAGTGAATCGTGCATCCGTCCTTGAGGTATTGCAAAAAGGCTTGGTCACACTGCTTGGTCACACTGCTAAGTTAAAGTAACTATCATTAATCCTTTTCAGACAGACAGTGGAAGCCACTAATATTTCTCTGTGTACAAAATTAAAGCTAATGCAAAACAGGAACGGTAGATCCAGAATCCTGTAAGGGATGATGTGTCTGAAACAAAGCAGAATGTCTAGTGTGTTGTGACTGGGTGGGTGTGGCAATGAATTGGAGATCCCTTTGAAAAAAAAATTGAATGACATCAATGATCATCATTAATGAAGCAGCAGTGGGCGAGAGAGCCAGAGCAAATTTTAATACGTGTATTTTCATACAGGGAAGTAGACGGTTGACAAGTTCCACTGGTTTTCCAGCTGCTAACCTCACACTATGGACACTTGGTGTTGTTGCTTTGGTCTTTCAAATTAAACAGTTATAGAGACAAACTGGGTAAATGAAACTGGTAAACTCCCTGAAGGGGAGTCCTTCCAGGGAGTTTCAAGTCCTTCAAGGACTCCCTGCTCCCTGAAGGACTTTACGGGCTTTTGTTGTCAGGTTCCCTCATTGAATTTTCACTGACTTCATTGACTGATCTACTCAGTGACATGAAAATTACCTCTCCTTCATGAGTTGTGATGATCTATAAAGCTAGCAGCTTCCAGTAAAACTGTCTCCTGTGCTCTCTCTCACAGTGCAAACCATCTCGTGGCCGTAAACGAGGTATCTGCTGGTGTGTGGATAAGTATGGCGTTCAGCTTCCAGGCACAGACTACAGTGGGGGAGATATTCAGTGTAAAGACCTGGAGAGCAGCAACAACGAGTGAAATGGGGAAGACCACCCCTGGAACCCTCCCCCTGTCCCCCCCGTAACCACCACATGACCCAGGGCCCATGCCTCTTCTCTGAATCACACCTTTGTGCTCCACCCTCTGTTCACTTCAAGAGTTTGAAATTGAAAAAGAAAAAAAAAGAAAAGAAAAAAACAACAAAAAAGATGAGAAAAATCCAGAGCAGGCTGAAAAAAAGAGACTAATATTTGTTTTTTTCTTTTCTATCGTTGACCAAGCACTCTTCTCCAAATGAGGGGGAAAGACCCTGAAGATTTACTAGACCGTTTTTCTTTTGTTTGTTTTTGTTGTTGTTGTTGTTTTGTTTTTTTGATTATTGATCATGGGACCCCTCGTGTGAAGCTGGCTACATGAACATGCTCAAATGCTCAGAATGTAGTTTTTTTGTTTGTTTTTTTCAGAGACTGGGGTTTTCACTGCAGTCTTTTAGAATACAAAATTAAGTCATTATGGAGAACAAAAAAGAAAGAAATATCAGGCCATTGTGGAACTGATGATTGGCAGTGATTTGCTTTTTTTTTGTTTGTTTTTTTTGTCTGTTTTCCAAAAGAAAAAGAAAAGAAACAATAGATAGAGATACGCTGTTACAGTTGACTCTCTGGATTCTGGTTCTGTCAGAGCACTTATGAATAGGGGATCCCGCTTAGATATGTATAACTTCACAAAATAAAGTGTGCCTGAGTGTGAGCATGTATACAGTGCGAATGTGTTGTACGCATGAGCCTGTGTTGGTGTATGATAGCCAATTAGAAAAACAAACAAACTATGCTTTCTCTTTTGTTTGATTTCTTCACAAGTATTGCTGGCGCTTGAGTTGGTCTTGGGACTGGCCTTCTCTGTAATGTAAAGGACATCTTGGGACACGGAGTATTCAGAAACAAAAGAGCAAGTAGATAATCACAGATGAACCTATGTAAGTGGCTCTTCGACGATGTAGCTAGCCTGATATGCCAATTGTGCCTATTTGAACAGACACTGCCATGCAGGGAAACACAGAGCTTGGAGAGCACTGGCTCTACTGGTGAAATAAAGATTTTCAGCCTCAGTGATGGGACTCCACTTTGATTTTGAGTAATTAAGTGATCCAACTTGCCAGTGGGGCCAGTTGCCTCGATGATACATTTGTGTGAAGTGTGGTTTTGTATGGATTTGTTTGAGCTCTTTTCTTTGCCTTCAGTGAAGTAAAACTACCCACTTTTGAGCCATGTTCCTTTATCAAGTGGTTTCCCCTCAGTACTGCTACTACAGTGTAACCATGTTGTATGACATTACTTTTAAATATAGCTATTGAATGTTTTTGTTGGTTTGTTTGGTTGGTTTTTTTTGTTGTTTTGTTTCTTGTAAAAACAAAGTGTGTAAATGTGCTTGGAGAAAATTGCCTGTAAAGAATTTGAATAATTCCTTATAGCCTATAAGAGGAGTGACCCACAGTCATTTGACTACAGGGCAGTCAAAGAAGCCTCTGGAATCTTTCCCATTATGCCTCCATACCGAGGCAATCTGCCTATATCTCAGCGGAGCATGATCAAAATATAAGGATTACAGGAAATAACAGGGTCTTTAAAAGAGTTGTTCTCTCTGTGTGAAAATCACAGTGCCTTCCTACATGCAAATACGTTGAAATACTGACGTGAAAGTGGCATGGTTATCTCATGTGGCTGTTTTGTTTTGTTTTGTTTTGTTTTGTTTGTAAGACAGCCTCGGCTTGAGGCTGATAGTTGATATCATGACACAGAGGTCTAGGTTCAGTTCTGATTCATAGAAGAACCACAAATATGGTAGGTCATTTAAATGGTGTCAACAGTGCAAATCCATCAGTAAACTCTGCAGATACCTTTGTTCAGTTCCGGACGAGTGATTTGCGAGTTACCACTTTGTAGCCACAGTCAGTTAAACCTCCGCCTTTCTTCGACAACCAATAAGCTAAGACTCTTGCTTTTACATGTGAATGCCAATGTAGACGACTGAAAGCGAGGGGAAGCCGAAGGATGCTCAGAAGTTGCTTTTCTACAAACAGGAGAGAAATGACATGTACATCTTGCATGGCTTCTGGTTGTGAAAATATTAAGGCTGCTTGCCCTGTTTCCAACACCAAATCCCCACTACCACTTTCTAAAGAAAAAAGAAAAGAAAAAAAAGCAGCTTGCACTTATTTCGTTTACTCACTAATGATGTTGATACACAACAGCTTCCTAGAATGTGGTATCAATAAGTTAGTGGAACAGCAACAACAAAAAGCTAAATGTTGTGTTATCGTGTGCTTACCTTTCAAAGATGGTGCTTTGAGGTAATAGTAATTGACAGGGGCTGTTAAGCCCATGCCTGGGACCTTCCATATGGCAACATCTTTTAAAATAAATGAAAGAAACACGCAGCTAGAGATGCTCTCACGGCCTATCATATAGAGATGACAGCTGATACAGAGAGGGGGAAAATGGAGGCGAGAGGGAAGAGGAAGAGCAAGCGTCATGGGTGGGTGTCATTATCAGGGCCTAGCCACTTCCCCGTCATGGGGTCACCAATTGCATGACTTTAGATACAGTTAGCAATGATACAGTTAGACAGTTGTTAGGAGTCTTTGAAATCTGGGGAATGCTCTACTGCAATCATGAAGGAGTGCATTAACATGCCAAAAACAATGGATGATCTGATATGTGGAACTATGAAATGTGTGGGCCTGTCAAGGATGTGAACATTTAAACATCTCACACCTGTTTGTGAGTAGTAGCTTCCTCTGGATTCTCATCTCCTGTTTGGTTTGATCTCATATTCACATTTCATCCTTCAGTAGGACAGTAACTACAGTACTGCTTTTTTTCTGAATACATAACACTTTTTGGATGTAATGAGACAGCACAATTGGTTTTTTTCATAATTTGGTGTTCACTGGCTTGCGATCAGTGGCAGGAGAATAGCGGGAAATAATGGTCAGTATTTGGAGCTACACAAGACAACTAAGGAAAAAAAAGAAAAATCTCAAATTATTAAAGTGAATATCACTGTGTAATATTTATTCAACTTGTAATTTATGTACTCTTTTAACCTTTGTCCTTTTTTTGTTATGACAAAGCATTTATTTAAATAAAGTTATGTATTCATTTAAGTATTTTGCCGATGTTTTCATTTCTAGAGTTGCATCTTTAAGAGAAGTAGCTGCTAAATTGGCTTGAAATGTACCGTTTGATTTGGGATCATCCTGATTGTAAGCACTGGCTAATCTCTGAGGCACGAGCTGATAAACCTCTTAGACATAAGTCAGAGCCTGCATGCAGGATGTGACTTTACAAAGCCTTGCCTGAAGGGAAGTCACCTGGTTTTCTGCACCATAGTCAGTCAGATTGCACAGGAACAAGGAAGTCATTTAACATGAGTTAGAAATGGGTCTACTGGGACCTGCTCAGTATTTCAACTGGGAAGAGGAGATTTGTAGCCTGAAGGAAGCTTCATCATGTTATGGGAAACCTGCTTTTATTAGCACTTAAAGGCAGAATGGACTCCCCAGAGAGGAGACACATGGGACTAAAATGTTAAGTGCACACACAGATGTATTCACAAGATATACAGAGATTATGTCAGGAACTTTCTCAAAAAAGAACAGGACAGACACTTCCAGGTTTCTGAAAAGTACTTTTGAAGCCATTTTTTTGGATCAATGGGGATGTTCTCCTATCAGGAGCTGACTGCCCAATCATCCGCAACTCTCTTGGAGGGCTGAGGGCGGGCGAGTTGGCTCAGCTGGAGAAAAACTGCAACAGCAGCAGCCAGTTAGCAGCCAGCCTGCCCCAGGGGAAGCTGGCTTACCCAGAGCTGTGGGATTGATAGCCACCAACGAGTCAAGCTGGCTTAGGCAGGCCACCGACCCTTGACTGCGGCTCAGTCATGTGCTGCCTGCTCAGCCCCTGTAAAGGTCTCAGCCCCAAACCATTCCAGGCCAGTCCAGAGCCAGTCACAGCCATCTGTTAACAACACAACAAGCCATATTGTCTTTAAACTAAGAGTGATTACACACTCTTGGGTCTTAATTTACAGCTCGAACATTCCACCCAAAGCACTTAATACCTAGAAGTGATGCCAGCTAGGTTTTAACACTATAGACAGCAATATGGTCATCACTCAAGACAGCATGCTTTACACAATTATGCTATTACACATAGATTTGCCTTACACATATTCACCTGATGAGGACTGCTAAAAATTCACAGCCCATATACTTATCATGGATGTGAACTCCAGCAAAATATATTTATTTCTTCTCTAATGTTGGACAGTTTAACAATGGTGCATATGGAGATGGACTCTGCCTCTAATTGCCATTCAAGGAACTGCAAGTTTTGCCACTTGTGAAGGCAGAATTATCTTCTGATGCTACAGTAGTTTATTGATTTGGTAAGAGGTTGTGAGGATGAAATGCTGAGACCTGAGGAGCCATGTAAGCATCTCCAGAGAAAGGTGTCTAGTAACTGTTATTCCCTCACTGTATTCTTTCCCAGATGTAGGTGACAGAGGCTGGAGCTCGCAGACGTTGGCTGCCATGAAGATTGCTGTGATATGTTTCCTTGTTTGTGTGTGTCAGGGATGTCAAGTACTTTGAGGAGGGGGAAACATGTGTAAAGCATCTGATATGTGAGGTACTCAACATGACAACTACCATTTACCCTCAAAGTAACTGACAACTGCATTTAGGACTTCAAAGCACTCATCTCCCTTTTATTACACGATCATGCCAACAACGTTGGAAGACATCTGACATCAACTTGCATACTTCACTCCATACCAAAGATAGCCAAACTGGTGCGTTTTGCATGTCTGATGCAAAGTGCAGCCCTTACAATCCTGCAGGGGGGTTGGGCCATCTTCTGTTCTGCATGTTAGAAACACTTACAAACAACAAATAATCAGTCCTATAAACTCATAAGTGATGCCTTTGCAGAGGCTTTCACCTGCATCTGCATCCATTTTCTAAGCGTCCTATAGCAACAATCATGTGGTATCAGTTTACAAATGGCCCACAGATGTTTACACCACATAATTGGAATCTTTGGAAATCATGGCTTGTGTCCCTCTTCAGTATTTTCTCTTAAAGAGGTAATAGTGGTTCCTGTCATCACTGAGATAGAGATGAAAAGAGATTTGAAAAAATGTTCAGTGGTTGACAGCAGATCACATGACTTGGAATTGTCTGATGCCAAAGTTAGGATCCAGTGGGCAAGCGTCTTCTAACTTTGTCGCATGCCCTTTCATCTCAGAAGGACTTGGACGATGGACTCTCAAACTGAGACTCCACCACCATGGACCAGATAGGGAACAAAAAAAAATTTATATATATATTTTATACATATCTCTCTCTCTCTCTCTCTCTA
>JBAMYA010000014.1:6093362-6107905 GCA_037176975.1 Arrhamphus sclerolepis | reverse complement strand
ACAAAAAATGTCTACACAAATGACAAAAGCCTATCACCATAACCTCTTTAGGCTTTTAATTTTTGCGTACACAGCTCTGTCCCGGCTACTATACAATTCCGGTATATTCGCAATGCATCTTGGGATAGGGCGGGCCAAGAAGGATGCACCGGACCTGTCCTTCAAATCGGGGAAAAGAAGGACGCATTTGTAGGCCACATTTGACGGAGCCTTTGAATTGGGACAGCCTTCGGCGCGTCGCTGTGACGTAATCGGCCTTCAAATGCGGCCTTGAAGGATGCGGCCGCTGGATTGGGACAGACCTTATGTCTCATTGATCACTGATACTTGCTCTGCACACACAAATATTATACACACCAGCTAAACTATGAAGAGTCAGAGGGGCATATAGTGAAAGTGTTCGAAACATTTGATTGGTGACATACAGTGACACGCCGTCATTGATGCCTGAGCAGTTAGTCAGCGATTGCTCTGTCCAAGGTGAGGCTCAGCTTGCTGCTGCCTCACCGTGCGTCTCTTCCCTGTATTTGTAAAGAAAATGCAGAAATCCTGCAGTTTTTAATTAAAAAGACATCAAAATTGTTTAAGTTAAATGAAAAAATAGTTTATAGCTCAAATCACTGAATAAATATAACCATTTAATTTATTTGTTTATTATATTTTTTATCCTTTCCATGATAACGGCCCTCCCCTGACGGGCGTTAGGGGAGGCAACTTTGCTAAATGAGGATGGGATCTCTAAGTTGAACATTTTTGTAAAACGGTGACATCAGACTTCCAAGAGGGAGAACTGGATTCTGGGCCCATTGCTTCAGCCTATTCAGTCCCGGTCTCTGGACCCCAGAGCTGTGTGAGTCAGCAGGAATGAGAACCAGCCTGTCCAGATCTGAAACCACAGTTTTCAGTTGGAAAATGGTGGAATGCCATTTGCAGGTGCTGGAGTAGACGTGTTTGGGGTGAGTTGTTGCCTCAGGTGGAAAAGTTTAAGAATCTAAGAGTTTTGTTCCCCAGTGAGGGATGATACTATACAATACGTAAGGGATGGTGCCCTCTCAGGTGTCGATTATCAGGAATGAGTGGATGATGCAGGGGCGTGAAACGGATTGCTTCTGCCAAGTCTATTCATTTCTGATTACGGACACCTCGGAGGGCATTATCCAATGGTTTCTTACGAAAGAAATAAATATTAAACCAATTATTATTACATTAATGTTGTTTTTTACTGTTAAAAATCACAAGTTTTTCACAAGAAGCGGCTGAGTGGACTATTTAATACCTCACGTTGTGACGCGTTGCCAAGGTAACAGAACCTTGGTCAGCCTCAACTGTTATATTAGGCCTAATCAGTGGAGGGAAGTTATGCTGCATGGTACAAATGATCATGTCAGAGGGCAATTGCACCTCTTACCACTTGTGCGTGTCCAGAGGATGATGCCAAATTTTGTTTCAAAGAAGCAAAGTTTCCTAAATCATTTTTATTGCAATATTTCTTGCAATAAAAATTCTCCAAATAGGTTAAAGGAAATTATAAAATCACTCATGTTTTGTCTACTGTCTTGCCATTGTGATAAATAAACTTTGAAATACCATATGTTAATGTATGTTCTAAATTTCTGTTACCACGGTTACCAACTAACAGTTGAGCCAGCATAATAAATTAGAACAATCAGGCCATTTGACCAGAACTTTTTTTTACAGGTATCCTACAACACTTTTTAACAGACACCCAACAGCCAATCAGAATCAAGTATTCACCCCAACCATGGTCTAAGATACGATACAATACACATTTATTGTCGGAGGCATGCCTGAAATTTGTTTTGCATCACGTCAGCATGATGTTTACACAGAACATAAGTGGAGTAGTAGACTGACAGATTGGTGCAGCATCTGCATTAATGCAGACTCTGTACCAGTCTATTATGGTAGACAGCTTAGTCAAAAGGCAAGGATTGCTGTTTATACATCCAACTACACTCCTCCAACAACCTATGGTCACAAATAGACCAAAAGAATAAGAACACGGAAACAAGCATGTGAACCCTCCAAAAAGGGACTCTCCCTTAGAGATATGGTGAGAAGTTCCACTACTTAGTATTGCCACTTCTGCTTCACATTGGGAGAAGCTGGTTGAAGTGGACACCTTAGTGTGCAGGTGTTTCAGGCATGTCCAACCTGACGGAGGCTTCGAGGCCTCTCTGGGAAGAATTCAACTCTTAGCTGGCCTGAGAACATCTTGTTATTCCCCCAAGAGATCTGGAGAAGGTGGCCAGTAAGGGAGGTTAGTTCCTCTTGACGCAGGCTGCTGCCCCTGCTATCCAAGCTTGGATAAGCAGAAGTTAACGGATGAATGCACTGATGGAAACATTCAGGAAGTACGCAAATCAATAAAATATACAGCACTAGTCTAGTCATTTCAAAACATTTTAATGTGGAAATTATACATTGAAACCTTTAAGCTGCAAATCAGGTCAACAATAAATCAGCGCTTTGATATTATTAATAGGTGCTAAAATGTAGTTGCTCTTGTTTGATTTTAAGAAGTAAATATATATATATATACAATGTATATTGTAAAAGGTTCTGGGTTCTTCCATAAGACTTATTTTGCTGTCAGAAAAATTTAATAGCATCACTGTCTACTGCAATGTTATATTCTAAATCCTAGCAGCTGTTTAAGACATGAAAAAAAAAAAAAATTGAAACTATACATTTATTCAGATAGAATAATCTCATTGGTGGAAAATCCCTTCCTTAGTCTGAATGGTAAAGAAGACCCATCTCAAACATGATGCTCAGTAATGTGTGCTAGCGAGACGTTGTTTCAGTGGGCATCACTCTGAGCTCCTCGTGAAACTGGTTACAGTTGGGATCCCCTCTGACTTTAGGCGTCGCTGGTATTTGGACCCCTGTTAAGGGGTTAACACACCAACACTCGCCCCGCTGGCCATGGGTGGACATGTTGCACTGGAAGGAGAGAGGAAAAACACAAAGTAGACAAGTTGGAAAACATTGGAGGGGAGGGGGCGGTGACGATGCACAGTGGGAAGCACGGGATGCATTAATGAAGCATGGCATACGGTGGCCTGAGATGCGAGTGTTTGTGTGTGTATTTGTGCATGTGGATCTTCATGTGGCGGGGAGCCATTGGATGAGATTGAAGGCTATGGTTTGGGTGGGACAAAACTCACCCAATAACAGCCTGTCCTCAGGTCCATGCCCCCTACACACAACCAACAACATGTCCACAGCTACACATGGAGACACTTCCCCCACTGCAAAGCCCCCCTCTACTCTGAAATTAGGTCGTGATTGAAGTGGACACAGTTTACGCCGCGCACGCGGGGTGACCGAGTAGGCGTCGGCGAAAAGAATGAGGAGCCGGGGGGGAAGAAAAGACTTTTCATTTTCTTCCTTCGATGAGAAAGAACAAAAAAAGTGACAGTTACAGTAATTACCGCGCGACAAGGAGGGACAACTCCAAAGGGGAGCCAAGTGTTGAGGAGGTACAGTGTTCCTCCCTGGGAACTGAGGACTCCAGTCAGAAACAATGCTGTTGTTTGTGACCAGTGACGAAAATTGGCTGAGTGGTTGAGAGCTCTGCTTTAGTAGACTTTGGCGCCTATTCAAATCTTCTTTTCTGCTCCACTATCTCTGTAAGAAAACACTGGATATGTGACCTTGTTTGTCCTTCTCTGTCTGATTTCTATGGATGAGTAGAATTCAAATTCCCTCCAATCGGAAGCACAGTTTGTTCCTCGGCTTAACAAAAGTCTTCCCATGAAGAACGCCAAACAGTTTTATTGCCTTGTAACCTTGAGCTCAGAAGCTTGTTGTCTCATTCATGATGACAACATCTCTCCACACATGTATGTGTGTGTGTGTGTGTGTGTGTTTACTTAAAAGCAAAGTGCTAAGGAGGAGGACGAGAGTGAATGTGAGTTTGTCAGGGAGGGGGGAGGGAAGTGTGTGGACAGTTTTGCAAGGCTGATACAGAGAACTGTGTGGTGTGAGAGAGTTAGAGAAGAAAAATAGAGGGCTGGAAGAGGAATTCAGTTTGATAACTCCTCAAAAACTATTGAAAGAAGCAAACTAGAAAAAGGGTTATGGCAAAAAAGCAAGGAAAAAATCTTGCAGATCGAGTTGCACCAGGCTTTCGGGAGCTGCATGGAATTAAAATGGTCCCCACATACAGGGGATCACAGCAGAAGCTTTTTCCGATGTCAAAGTCAATGGTGACAATTTGTTCAGTTAGCCAGATCATATCAGGAATGACTTAACCTTCTCTGTGGTTTTATGTTATCATGAAACTTCAAATCACCAGTGATTTGCTGAGCTGTATCTTTACATCATCTCACAGCCACGGAAGAAACCTTAATGAATTATGTCACAGCAAACCACTGACTGGTGAAGACAGAACATCAGTTAACTTCTTAAAATGAAATGTAGTGCTTGGAAAATCCATTTCTAGCATTCATGTGAAAGTTACTTTTATACTCATCACCTATCTAAGCACCTGTCAGAAGATCAAGTCTAAACTTATCGCCGGCACAAACCTTTTGGTAGTAGAAGGTTCCCTTCCAGAGTTTAGACAGGGGAGTATTGACTCACTGTTGAAAAATACCTTTGTTTTTTGTTGTATGTTTGCTTGAACTTGATACATATAAAGCTTGTGCACAAAAAGTGTTGGAAACAAAGCCAAAGTCTCAGATAGGGAACGGCAAACACTCGTTCAGCTGTTGACTGCAGGCACTCCTTGTATTCATGTTCACACGTTAAGCTACAGAGCTTTGAAAAACTTTGTTTAAAAACATTAAATGGACAGGACTTTCTGTGATTCCAGTGCTCTGGCCATATCTCACCTGTTTGAGGTTGTACAGCCCATTTCTGTCACAGTTTGGAAATTTGAGCTCGTACAGGTTCTCTAGCGGGCCTCTGCTGTCATCAGAGGTAATTTTGTTGATCTCCTCCAACACTTTATCCAGTTCCTCCTGACAGGTACTCTGATACGACAAAGGGATTGAAAACTGTTAATAGAAGCTATTTCATGTGTGGATGTGCAAACATACAAAGAGAGTTAAGTTCAGTTTGATTTAAAAACTGGAGTAATAAAACACATCTTTGTTTTGTGTGAAAACATCTCAAATACACACATTTATAGCTAGAGTTTCTTTGAGGTGCAGCAAGCTCAGCCAGTGTAACAGTCTAACAGTCTGCCAGTGGGATCAAAAGAGGTCCAGTATGATTAGTTGGCTGAGGATGAGAGAAAAAGGCGGGAGATGGCAGAGTCTGCCATGAACCTTATCAGACATCTAAATGTATGGATGAAAAGTGCCCTTTATGTCACTCTCTGGGTTTCTCTTTTACACTCCTTCTTAAAGTCTTTAGATCTCTTTTTTTCTTGCTGCCTCATAATGAAGACATGCAGAAACCTACAAGTCAGGTCTTTTTCCTCCCAGGTTCAGTATTGCTGCAGTTTACTACAGGATAGTTTCATTCTTTTTTCATGGTCAGTCTCAATATTCAATGCATTTATGTGTTCTGAATAGGTTAGCACCATCATTTTGTGCCATCTTATAAAATGGTTTCTTGTCACTATTTTCTAAACTTTTCCTTTCTTTTTAAAAAAAAATCAATTTAATTTATTCTTCTGGTAGCTCTAGAGTAGCTTTGCAATCAGCATAACCATGTGATTATTTTTCAATGACAAGGAGAAGCTCAAATATGGCTCAAGTGTTTTTGATTTGTCATATTTCTGGAGGTCAGTAAGACAGACACATTTTCAAAATATCAATACATTTTCCATAAATGGAAGGAGTACCACGTTGGTCAATTGTTTTTTCAGCCTGTGGTCATGTCTAAGATGGTAATTCATCTGAACAGCGCTTTTGATAAGTGTGGAAATATGGAAGAGCATAATATGGTAAAAAGTGGGAAAACTGGCCTTTGTGGTTTACGAACTGCCACCCATTTTCGTTACTGGACAGTCTATTCCTTTCAGTTAGTCATAACAGCCCCAGGGATGACCTTTATTTGTTCTTAGGGTATTCTGTTTCTGTTTCTGGACCTGAACATCTCCTATTCTATTACATCGCAAAAATTGCGTGACTATATCCAAATTTAAGATGTAAGTCACTGACCTCATTGTGATGTCCATGAAAACAATTTGGACAACTTTTACTTTGACAGAAAGTGCTGCAAAAGGGAGTTTTCAAGGGACATGCATAGTCAGCCTCAGTTTTGTGGCATTCACCAACCATCAACCCGCTGGGCCCTTGACACAGGACAGACAGTCTTGGAGTCCAGTGATTTATGATGCTGATGTCAGATTTTTAACTATCATCTCCAGTCTCAGAGGAAACACAGATGCATCAGATGTACTGGTGAACCTGGGTCCACTGCAAAGCCTCTCCAAACTTCACATCTGGATGACTGGACTTAAACCAATGCAGCCATTTATTCCAATGAGCCTTCACATCATCACCAGCTTTTAGTCTGTCAACTACCATCTTCTGACTGTTTTCTTCATCCTTTTAAGCAAAAACAACAAAAGTGTAGATGATGAAAAATCCAGGACTGGAGCAGCTTTATAAACATTCAAACCAGCCTTACTGACAGTTATTGAGTACACACTTTTATCTCCATTACTGATTAAATTCCACCAAAAATTTGAGTTCCTGAGCTGGATGTGCATCTTATAATGCTTTGCTGCCATATGATTGGCTGACAGATGAAGCGATGGCTGAGCAGGTGTACAGGTGTTCATGGAGGGTAGGTGATATACTTTGGGTAGTCTGGTCTGATCCCTCTCTGATGCTAAAGCCTACCTTTCATATACAGTTTATGACCCCACATGACCACCCACAACGAAGTGCGTCCATGCTTGACACCAGCCGTCTGAAGGTCCTCCCATCAACCAGCTGCTCATCTCCTCTTAATGCACATGCTCCTTTGTTGCTCCTAATGATCTTGACATTTGCATTGTACCACCCAACTTATTTTTATGGCTTTGATTTTGTTTTGCTACAAGCGAGTTAGTTAAATGAAGGAGAAAATGAGCAAAAACGTATTATTGTTGGTGAATATTATTATAGTTCATATGGGCCTCAACATACTTTGCCCCCTGGGAAGAAGAAGCTCATTTGCATTAGAGAGAATATATGTGCTTGGGGGTTCTCAGAGACTTGTTTTGATGTATGTGTTCTTTTTTTTTGTTTTGTTTTTTTTTTTTTTGCATAGTTGCATTCACTATTGTTAAATGTCACTGGGGGATTGTATTGTAAAGGTTGTTGACTACGTGTTACAGCTGCTGTTATGCATTCTCCACTGTTTAGAGTGAAACAATATTACTTTTCACAGGGCAGATTCACATCATGAGCCCCTGTGAAAGTCAAGATAACTATCCCCAGGACAAAATTGAGAAAGCAAAACAATACAAGTGGAAAGAAGGTTTTTATACTTTGTCTCATTTAGAACATAGGTCTCTTAATTGTATGTATATGTATCTATATTGTGTGTGTCTGTGCGTGCGTGTCTGTTTTTGAGCCAAAAAGTGCCCAGAGGAGGGCACTACTGTACCAGGCCCACATAACACTGACTTTTTGTGGTTCACACCGAGCATTTTTCTATAGCCTGCCATGCACAACTACAACCCTAGCTCCAAAAAAAAAAGTTGAAACAATATGTAAAATACATGTAAAAAGAGGATGCAATGATTGCAGATTTCATAAACCCATGTCTAACTCTCAAGGATGTTGTCCCATTCTTGATTGATAAAGGATTCAAGCTGCTCAACAGTCCTTAGTCTTCTTTGACATACATTTTATTTCATAATCCACAAAATCAGCTTGTGAGACAGGCCAGTTCAGCACCCAGACCTCTACAAAACCATGCTTTTGTAATGGCTAGAATAGGTGTTTAGGCATCATCTTGCTGAAGGATACAAGAGACATTTTCTGGATAGGAAGCATATATTTTTCTTTCCTTTCTGCATGTAGAAGTCGCTTATTCTATTACATGCATACCTTCAAAGAGGCAGGCTTTGGAACCGAGTGATGATGGTCAGTAAGATGGTCCTCGTCCTGTTACGTTTTTGCTTTACAAAAAGAAACTGAAAATGCTGATTTGCTTGTCCACTTCCACACAGTGCATTTTTAAATGCACTGTGTGGAAGTTCTTCCAACACATCACTGAAATGCTGTCATCTTCTCTTCTCACATACAGTTGAAACCAGAGGTTTTATTTAATCATTGTCTGACTTCTCCTGTTTTAGGTTGTTTACAATGGCCAAAATTATGTCTACTAGCTAAACACCAGAATCATCATGGCGAACTTCCTTGGCTCTATAGTTTGCACATATTTCCTCAGTATTTGGCAGCATTGCCTTTAAACAGTTTGAACTGAGTCTAATGTTTTGGATTTCCTTCCACAACCTTTCACAATAGTTTTCTGGAACTTTGGTAAATGGTTTACACTTACATAGCATTTTTCAAGTGTACTCCTACAGCTCCAAAGCACTTTACACTGTAGGCATTCACCCTTTCATACACTGGTTTGTTTGGCCAGACAACCAGGAGCAACCTTGGGTTCAGTGTCTTGCCCAAGGACACTTCGGTAGGCACAGGTGGAACTAAGGCTCAAAGCACCAACCTTCAGGGTCATGGCCAAACACTCTGAGCCACCTTCCCCTTCACCTTTTGGTCCATTCCTCCTGACAGAACTGGTGAAACTGAGTCTGGTTTATAGGCCACCCTGCTCACTCACACATTTTCAGCTCCATCCAAGCCAAACTGCACCCACGGATGAATCAAACTTGTTGAGATCCACAACTGTCTTCCTGATATCTTGGCTGATTTCGGTAGATTTTTTTTTTTTATCATTGTGTCACACAGTGAAGGAGTGTGTTTGAGGTTTTTCCTGTAATACATCCTGAGCTATGTCTACAATTAACTTAAATGTTGTCAACTAACCAATCAGAAGTTCCAGAGTCATCATAGCGTATGTAAACCTCTGACTTTGAAGAAAGTAATAAAAAAGTAACATTTTCCCAGATTGGTGAAACTTCTAAGAGACTCTGCCTCTCTAAGATGCCCGTTTTATCCAACTTTTGTCACTGGCCTGTTGCCAATTAACCTAATTAGTTGCAAGGTGTTCCTCCAAGTGTTTATTTTTAGTACCACATACTTTACAACTTTTTGGAATTGGAGTGGAACCATGCAGAGGAAGAAAAATAAGCTTGGTGAGATTTTCTTTTCTTTTATCGGGGCTATTCCAGGAAGCTGGTTTTGTAAAAGCTGAGTGTTGAACGAAGACATGCGTCTGAGGTTTGTGTCAGGAGAGTATATTGTGTACTGTCATTTTCTTCTCAGTTACATAGCTTATGTGCGTAATCAGAGGTGTCACCCATCGTATGTCCATTCTTCACACAAAATACCTTGGGCTATTTCATTTCATTACTATTATTTATTTGAAAGTGTTGGTTTTCTTAATAACAATGGGGATGCTGAACATATCCTAAGTTAATGATATACAGAACGTCGGGAAAAGTGAGTCCTCACTTAAGCGGTTTGCTCTACCGCCCCATCAAAGAAGGGTCATCAAAAGAGCTTCACTTGGCGTTGTCATGGTGAATCGCGGTAACAGCTCATTCTATGTTGATGTCTTTTTACAGTCATAACTGGGAGTCAACAAATTCATAGCTGACATCCGACTCTGAACCTCCATACTGGAACCAGAACTCAGGTTTTGTCGACTCTAATTTAGTTTTAGTAACTCAGAGTGTTTTTGAAGCTTCCAGGTCTGTTTGAAAGACAAATAAAGCTGCAGAGGTGTTTGTGGGATAGTCATGTCAGCTTTGCATTAATGAATTATAGTAAAATGTGGTTGTAAATTTCCACAAAAAGAGCAAGCTGTACTTACAGATAGATTATTAGATCTGACCTTTGGCTGTTTCTGGGTGTGAGGATCCTCAAACTGATTTTTTCTCATCTTGGTTTTGATCTCAAGCAGGTGTTGTCTCCTGGCGGATTCCTGCCACAACCTGGTGTCTATGGGAGGTCTCTTTGTCTCAGGATTTTGAGTCCCATGCACCTCTGGATCAAAAAAGAGATGTGTATTAACCACATGCAGTTAATACAATGCTTGTGTTCAAACAATGTGTCTTTTTGAAGATAGACTTTGAGTCAAAACACCATATAAAGCCCATTTAGCCTCTCATGTTTTAATCCTTGTGTAACACACATTTTACAGGCCCTTGTCTTTCTCCTGGGAAGTAATTCTTTATCCTTAAGGCATCCTGTGTTACTCATACCACATGTGACTAATGCCTATGCTTATAATTAAGGTACTGAGGTGGCTTTAATTGCCATGGTGCTGTGAGGATGGACAGTGCATCCTAATTAACCCATAAAAGGTTTCTAATACCACTTTTAGGACAAAGATTGTAAAATTCTCCTTTGAGCAGCAGAACTATGTTCGTCATTTGTTGAAACAGAAGTGATAGAACACAAATTCCAAGCTAACAAAGCAATTCAACGCAGAAACAGTAAATAAAGCGGTGGGCTGACACAGTGCAGCTGAGGTCAAATCTGCACAGATTTTTATGAGGAATCTCGTTATGACACTTTTCAACAGGAAACCAACACAACAGGGTGAATTAGTAATTGGGAGTCCAGACTTGTATGGATGCGCATCTGATGAAGCTTTTACATGCTGACTAAGGAGGTCAGAATGTGACAGGGGAGCTCCTAGCCAGCCTGCCAGAGGCCCCTTGAATGTGTATTTGTGAGAGTGAGGCTGTGTGGGTCTCTAATTAGCGCTGTAGCAGAAGTTGTAAATCATATCTGTGCAAGAAAACCCCACCCCTTAATCGTTACAGCTCTAACACAGCTACTGCCCTTCCAAATGTTCACATGTGAGCTCACATGTGTCTGTGCACAAGTGTGTACTACCTAAATTTAGTTTCTTACAATGCTGTTTCTGTATTTCAGTTCCTTGGCAGCGGGATGTGTCAAAATCATCTTCCTCACTTACATGCAATATATCAGTTGATGTCATGAGTAAAGCTACACAAAAGATTGATATATATCATGTGTTCTTTTTTTCATTTACATGTTTGAAAAAGAAGACCGAAATGCTTGCAGTCTGCATAATCTGGTGAACAACGAAAGTGAGGGACATGACATGATAAAGCTCAGTGGTTCAGATGCAATGTAATGGGCACTTCATTTTCATTTTAAAAACTGGTTTTATATATATATATATATATATATATATATATATGTCAGCCATATCTTGCCAACACGGCTAAAGACCTGAAAACAATGGAGATCTCTGAAGATGTAGCAAAGAAGGCATGCACAGATAAAGGTAAATGGGACAAGTAGTAAAGGTGCTTAAATGAAAGCTCTTTCATCATCCATAGCCATGCCTGCACCTGAAACACCTTTTTTTTTTAATGATCATTATAGGTTTTGTAAGACACAAGGAATGTGTTTTTTTTTTTGTTTTTTTTTTTTTACCTGAGTGAGACTTGAAGATCTTCAAATGAGGAATTTCACACATGGAACATTCATACTGAGAATGGACTGGCAACTGGAAGGTTGCCGGCTCAATCCCTGGCCATTGACAATGATGTGGGTGAGGGTGCTGAGCAAGTACCTGAACAAGCACTTCCCCACATCCATGGATGAGGTGCCCCTGAGCAAGACACCTGAAACCCTTGCCTGGGCACCACACTCAAATGCAGAGAAAGAATTTCCCCGCGGGCATCAATAATAGCGTATATATATTTATACACATTTTAAAAATTAATTCTCTGTTAAATTTAGAATTGAATTTAAAATGTTACTTCTTACATCCAAAGCTTTGAATGATAAAGCTCCAATCTATGTGAAAAATCTCATAGTTCCTTTGTCGTGAGCTCTCTCTGCCTGTAACATGCACTGATAGATTTCTAGTCTCTGCCAATCAACTCCCTGCTCTGCCTCTGCTCTGTCTGATCTGCTCCACCTGTTTGTTCACCTGCTTTCTCATTAACCTGCCAGCTGCTCTGAATTCCCTTGTTAACCACGCCCTGTATATAAAGCCCTGTCTTTCAGTCCACCTTTGTCAGAACGTCTGCAAGCCTGCAAAGCCTACACACAGAACCTGTTTGTCTGCGCAGCTCTCTGACTCTGAAAATCTGAATCTTGGAACTCTGAACTTGGACCTGCTTGTCACTTCTGCCTGCTCTTCTGCCCCGGACTTCCAGACTCGTGGTGAGTGAGCCCGGACCCTTCTCCACCAACAACGCCAGACGCCACTCTGCCACTGGGACACAGACACGGACATTCTCTCCCAATTCCCCCCAACCCTGAAATAAACTCTCTGAAAAGTGATGCAATTGTGGTCCGTCTGTCTGATATGTGACAATATGTGTATGTGTATATATATATGATGGTTTTACTTGTCTCAGCACTTATGTTATGTTGTTTTGTTTTTTTTTTTTGAATAATTTTAATGCAACATGGCCACCTCTAGATCAGGGGGTCCTGGTCTTCTCCTGGTTCTGTTGGTCCTCTGAAAGACGATCCATGTGACTGTTGGACTGCATCACCCCCCCCACACACACACACTCACACACCCCACCACCACCACCGTGACACTGGAGTCTGAAATGCTATCCACCCAGTTGGGGGGGGGTGTCACCTGAGTCCCTCCTGAGGGTCAGCGCTCACCAGCTCAGGTGTCTGTTTGTTAGCAGCAGCAGGGACGTGGACACAGAAGACGAGGCTGACTGCTGTATGGAGGAACATGGTCTACGATGGACCCATGACCACAGGCTCCATGGAGACCAGTACGTTGGTCCTCAGACTGGAACTTAACTATTGCTTGTCCTTGGTCTTCTGTCCTCCTGTTGCTTCTAGCTTCCAGGTGTTGTGTTCATTAGTGCTACTTTCAGAAAGGTGAACGTTCAGAAACCGCTTCTTCTTCCTTCTGGGGGGGCGAAAAGGTGAGATGGTTGTAACCATGAGAATGGTTTGTTAGGTGTACCGAAGGTCTGGTCTTCCGTGTATGACACATTTATTTTCAGTGGTTCTAAATAATCAGAGTAGTTCTGAAGTTCAGGTGGATCTATCTATGCTCTGGACTGGGCTCTGGATTCAGGATGGTGGATCCATCTTGGATCTGGACTAACCCTGATCCTGATGGTCAAGCTTAGTCCAGATCCAGATCCTGACTGCACTTATGTCCCTGTTACATCTCAGATCACCACATCTCATCTTTTCAGTTCCAGAACAATGCTTTGATGTGAATTTGTGGAAGGTTTCGTCCAGGAGGAGAAAACCAGGAGAAACTGGAGGGACATGTTTCTGATGGTCTACCGACTCTTCTTTTCCAGATTCTGCTGCCGTCACTGACCACACAGCTCCTTCACAGGCGGTGAGTGGACTCTGGTCCAGTTCAGGGTCATCCTCAAAGTCTTGAATCCAGAACAGAATTCCAGTAGTCTGGACTTTTTCTTTTAGGGGTAAACCACAGCTAAAGCAGTAGAAGGTAGATGCTCCACGGGCCAGAAATGGGTCAGTAGTTCCTGGACTTGGTTCTGAACTGGTCTGGATCAAACAGAACCAAATCCTGATCCAACATCTACATGCAGCACCAAACAACCAGAAAAAAGCTCACGTTTGATCCTAGAAAACCATTTACGCCAGAACTAAACACAATCCAACACCAAGCAGCTAAGAGACCAGATCAAGAAAAGATGAGAATGACACAGAAAGGTTCTCCATGGATGGATGGATGATCCCATCACTGGACTAAAGGTTTTACTTCTGGTCCAAATAAAAGTAGTGACCTACTTTAACCAGTCAGCTCCACGTGAATGAACTGATCTTCCTCTTCTTCTTCTTCTTCTTCCATCAGGATCTCTCAGCAGCAGCAGCTCCTGAACAACCAGATGGTTCACAGATAGAGGTAGTTTCAGTGACAGAGGAGGACCTCCCCACCGTGGAGACCCCCAACACTCTGAACGTCAGTCCACTGGGAAGCTGTGGTACAGACCTGAAGTCCACCCAACCCACAGAGATCCAGTCTGCAGCCATTCCAGGCCAAACCATGCCGGTCACCAAGGTGCAGCCGTTCATCAACGGTGAGATGCTGTAAAACGATCCAGAACCCGTTACGGTTCTGCAGGGCTGACAGCTCTGCTGTTAAAGATGTTCACAGAGGTTCTTCACCTTTAACAGGAGGGACATGAATCAGTCTCTCACATGTTTGTGGAGTTCTGGTCCAGTTCATCCCCAGGTTGGTCCATCCTTCTTTCCAGTGTTGCTCCACTGGTGCTACACATGAAAAGGGCCACACATTAGACCTGGTTTAGTTTTAATTTGACATTGTGTGACATTATTAAGGTTTTTGGATATTCACTGACATTCTCTGAAGGTTCCACAGTACCACTGGTACATTGCAGAACCTTGATCCATTCTGGGGCCTGTACTACGAAGCGGGTTTAACCGGGGATGCGGGGTAACTTCCAGAGTAACTTGATCACGTGAGGAGTA
>JBAMYA010000014.1:6079031-6093262 GCA_037176975.1 Arrhamphus sclerolepis | reverse complement strand
ACCCCTGCCTTTCGCCCAAAGTGAGCTGGGATAGGCTCCAGCAGACCCCCGTGACCCTGAACAGGACAAAGCGGGTACAGATGATGGATGGATGGAAATAGTGATTTAATGCTGGAAATTCTTGCTCAGGGTAATCTTTGGACTACTTGAAGATCCTGGAGTAAAACATCAGGCAATCAAAAAAAAAAGCTTCTTGGGCCTGAAATAAATGGTAAAAATATAAATTGTACTCCTTTTGGCCCACTTCTGCTGCTCCTTATGAATGCACATCAGGAACCACCTGCATGGGTCATGTGTTTAAAATAAAAAAAGGTCCAGACATGGCTGTTTATTGCCACATGAAATGAAAATCAGTTTTCATTCTACATAACAATGCAGCATTACAATACTGTATTATAATTGAAATTTCACCTCTGCTGCACTTTCTTTTTCTGCAGGGACTACTACAAACTGAAGTTGTGCGTGGACCACTGGGCCAATGTGAGTTGGTGCACAGGTTACAAGTTTCTGGTAGATGACGTCTTCTTGGAGGTCCACCAGATGTACTTTTCGCTCTGTGGGGAAGCCGACCCTCCTCTCTTTACCCTCATCATGTTGACAGCACCTGTTATCATTACCACCCTCTTCCTGCCCCTTCTGTGTGTTCACCTCACCACCTGGAACACTTAGATGTACTTTGGACTCTGATGTGCTGAACAGTGGAGAGGAACTGAGGTGATTTTAAGCCAGCATGGCCTTTCTGATGGTAGTTGAGGTTGTTACAGCCTAAATGCTACTAAACATTCATTTTATAGATAACCTTCTCCACTCGCTGTTAGCTCTTTTTACATTTCATGTTTTGTCGTGGGAAAGGCTTTGAAACGCAGTGAGAAGTCCAGCAGACTGTAAAGTGGAGGACAGAGAATTATTGAATCTTGTCAATGAGAATGAGTCTTCTTTGTTTGCTTTAAGTGTTTTTCAGTCAGATCTGTTTTCAGTTCTATCAGGTGTTCACCACAACACAGGTTGGTGTTTTCTGGAAAAGAAACACTCAAGCCAGTTTCAAGTTTTTAATAGAAAGGATTTTCTATGAATGTTTTTCACTTTCTGGAAGTCAGTATGTCATGTATGTTCAACCTAAACAAGGAGATGAAAACAAAACACAAAACTACTCCATTCAAGAGACACTTGAATATATGTGTTCATATATATTATTGTTGTTGTTTTGTTTTAATTGTACTATTGGGAAAAAATGCTATTTGTCTTTGATCACATAATAAATATTTATTTTAGACAAGACAAAAAATACAGTTGTGAAAATCTCTGTACAGTCAAAGCAAGATGGACCCAATATTCAATGTTCACATGGCCTCGGTGTCGGCCTGCATCATAAATGCAAACCTACTGTTTCTTCAGTTATAATCCAACCTTAAATACACAAAGTTTTTGTGGACACTGTGATGAAAAGCTGTTTGCTAACAAAACCAGTGCAAAGTCATGTTGCTCCATGTGAAAATGATGCTTGTGCTGCTGATCTGACTGTTGGCACGCTACCTGCCCAGCATGGCAGAGAGCTCCAGTGTTGATTAGCTAACAGTCCAAAGACACCAAAACACCAGTTTTCTCAGCAATGGGAGAATTCATTACCGGATACCCAAACTATAACTACAATTAACACATTAAATGTTAGAACCATGAGCTCTTAATCTGGCTCACTGCTCTGTTTGTTGTTGGTTTTTTTCCCCTCCGTGTTCAACGGCTTTATTAAATGCTTTCAGTCCTTTAAAGGGGGCATATTATACAGGAAATGTAATTTTCTTTGCTTGAGAGCATATTGGATTGTCTAAAGTGACATATGTGCTGTATCAAAAACACAGACATTACATAATCCTGTCACTTGGTTTGGGAGCATCTATTCAATGTCTATGAAGACATCATTCAGTGAGCGGTTGAAATATCCAGGGTACTGTGACATCACAGATCCAGATCACTGTGGGATTATCCAGCTTCCTCGGCTTCACATCTTGCTGCAGCTGCTGTACCTTAGAAGTGGGTCGTGTAACCTCGAAACACAGATTTCAAATAAGGCACAGCATGTGGAAGGGGGTCAATATTTTGTTGCACAGGCAACAGAAGCCCCGAGGTCTGGTTTTTCAGCAGTTTTGCTTCGACCGCAGGTCTCACAAGGAGCATTTTAAAAGGAGGAGTGCTTGTGAGCAGACTGATTGGTGAGATGATGAATTCACCTGAAGGTGTTGAGATCACATGAACAGGGCAATAGTCTGCTGACTTAGATGGACATTTCTTCTTTCTATTACACATTTTTAAAGGATGAGTGGTGTAAAATGAGATTTCAACTTCTAAACCAAACCTGTCCTTACACAGTTAACATCACTTCTCAAACTCTCTGAGCTTTTATTCACATCCTCCACTTGTTAACGTGATGTCGATGCACAAGACATAGCCAGCTGCTAGTGTTTTAGTTTGAATGTCCTCTGGATTGTCGATGCCATTCTCATTCCCGACTTCCTTCGAGCTCAATCTGCTCTGGATAAAACAATCCAGCGCCAAAGCAAGGCTCAGATGGAGGGAGTGAAGATGCAGAGTCCATCTCCTAATACTGGCTGCTTTGAGCAGACAAAGACATGGTTGAAAGGGAGCTCTTGTACTGTTAATCATGTGGTATTTTGACCAAAGCAGACATTTTCAAAAGACATTTGCACTTGCAGATGAAATGTCTGAAAAATGTTGCAGACTTTTCATCGAGACTTTAGGAAGTTGTGAAAAAAAAGCATAATAAATGAGCCCTAGCTAAACATACCTCCCACAAAACTGGCATAAAGCATTTTGCCTTCGAGACACCAATAGGGTCGAGTCTCAATCAAAAGGAACTGAAAAAATATTTCTTTTAGAAATTAAGAGAGCAGTAAAATTTGATACTGAAGACCAAAGTGAACTAATTTTAATCCTGGTAAGGAGGTGATGTTTTAGTGTGCAGCAGAATTGCATATAAATGAGGACATTCCTTTAAAATCAGATATACGCTGTCCACTAGAAATGTGATGGTCTTAAAAAAAGCAGTGAGACCAAATTGCGTGTAGTTTTGATCTCTTGTTGGACATCTGATTTAAAGTTCCATAAGCCAAACTGATTGAAGCAACACTATTCCATAAGCTACAAGTCCATGATGGCTTGTAGCCTTTGCTGGTGAATCAGAGTGGGTTCAAAAACAACAGAGCCAAGTCTCACATTTGGGTGGGTGGTCTACCCCGCTACCACGGAGGTACAAGGCGACGAAATGTGGTGAGCTGACAACTCTGACAGGAGTGAACGTTTTTAGGGTCAAAACAACTTTTTTTCCATCTTGGGTGTTTTAACATCTAAAGCTCAGACGATACTGAGTGGCAGCATTGCTCGTTTTATTATCTCAAATGATGTCCATATTTTCCCTTTTTCTCTTGTGAAAACACTGGAGGGATGTTTTGCTAAGAATACATTTGCCCGTTCCGTTTTGCTTGTGGTTTACTTAAGACACAACGATTCTTGACATAACAGATGCACGTGTACAAATCTAACGGTCTTATACTCTCAGAGACCATAAATGCCTCACACCAGAGCTGAAACTAGTTTTAAATTCTTGCTGGTACTATGACCAAAACCTTCATCTCTCTCATTCATGCATTTTAAAACAGCAAAGTCAAAACCCAAACAAATAGAAACATTTCAATATTTTACTGTAGGCTACCTGTAGGCCTGTGGACTAGTAGGAAATAAAAGACACTTGACAATATGGTAAACTATTTATTTTAATTGAAACATTGATAAACATCCAGAATACAAGTCTCTAAGAACAGATCATGAGGTCACGAGCAAAAACTCAAAGTGTGGAAAACATCCCAGTGCATTAAATCAAACGCACCGATCGCCATAGCAACCACTGCGTTTCTGAGGCAGACGTGCATGTACACTCACGTACTGCTGAGTGAAATCTCCGGTTGTTAGCTCATGAGCTGTTTCTTTTCTGAGCTGTTCTGTATCATAAATAACACGAAACACAACTGCTTCCTCTCCTACTGATTATAACTGGGACATTTTGTAAGAAATGTAAAGACATGTTTCTGTCCAGCATGAACAGTTCAGAAACAATCAGAATACAGGAATTTGACTTGATTCAGGTACTCTGGATAAAAAAGCCAACTTTTAAGATTTGCATCATTTAGGAAGCTACTTCGCTGTTAGTTTTAATTCTGAATATATTTCAGTGGCAGTTAGTCTCATCTTTGTTCCCATTTCCATGGATTTGTCTCTGGCCAGATAATCAGTGTTTATCAAATCAAGATGCAAGAAGAGAGAGAGAAGAGAGATATAAGAGCTTAAAGAGCAGTTGGAGTAAAACCTTAATTACAGCCTCCACTTCTTTATCTCACTTTAATTCAACACAATCTGAAATCTTTTGGATGTCAAACTTCCTGCCAATAAACCTCTCTAAAGGCTTCAAAAAAGACTCGGATGTCCAGCTCTTCATGCTCAGGTTGGTTCCAACGGATTGTTCTGCTTTAACGTTACACAAGAGGAATTTAAAAAAGAAAGGCAGTAAATGTCTTCAAATGCCTTTTCTTGGAGTCAGGTTTCCCAATATGATTTGGTTCCTTTCAACTATTTGGTTCCTTTAAACTATTTTCAGATAACGAAGACAAACTAAGCATGTGTATTCTTTTTTTTTTTTTTTTCCATGTCACCTCCAAATGTTGCAATGGGAAGCTGCCGACATTCTTTGCTGGAACTGCGTTCACTCAATAGCTTTGCTATTAATTAACTTCCATGAAGGAAACCTGTGAAAACAGAAAGCCTACATTCTATAGTATCACATATATAGCAGGATGGAGTCCTCAAGAGAACAAGTCTCAGGGTCTTTGCCCTCAGTTTTGTCACTGCAGCCTTTGTAAACCCTGAAACATAAACACTTGCTTAGAAAGGCCCATTAATAATGCAGCCCATTTTAAATGAAACTGCTGCAGAGGACTAATGCAAAGCACATTCTGTGACTCATTAACTTGAGGCGCTGCAGCACCTACGGCAGGTGTATGCTTCACTCTTGTGTGGAAGCCTTGAGAGAACAAGCAGAAAGAAAAGATGATTAATTCCCAGTTAAACTTCTGTGTCACCTCATGTAATTTTCCTCACTTGAACCTGCCCCCCACCAATCCCCTTGTATAACAGAAAATCCTGGACAGTAAGCAGTGCATTTTTACATGGCATGTGCTTGGTTGCCTTGACCGCACTACATACACAATAAAAGTCAACAAACTAAAAGGCCGCGCAGCAATATTTACAGATCGAAGGTCAGTTTCCCCCTGAGACAGAATTCCTGTATGGCTCATACAGTAACGTGGAACAGTCATGTGAAGTGATACATAATTTTGGTGCTGACCTTCAGACGTATGCTTTTAGCAGGGTTTAGGCATGTTTTACAAGACTTCAAAATGTCATGATACAAATGGACTCAGTATTTGTCTTGCATTATTTAAAATCCAGGTGAACGGTTAGCATGTTGGCTCCATTTTGTAATAATTTTCTGCTGGTTTTATGCACCGATTCTCCTTTATGTGATGCTTTTAATGCATATTACACATTTTATAGGCTGATTGATGACAGTATCCAGATGTGTGCTGTGAGAGCAGCAGCCTGGTTTTGATGGGTGAAGCTGTGGCTGGAAGTATGGTCATTGTTTGGGCTACAGCTGCTACTGTGGCTTAATGAGAGGGACTATAAATAAATCCAGCTGTTATTTTGTGTCTACTGGTGATGTGTTAGCATCACACTACAAGAGCTCATCTGGATACAACACTCCGCCATTAGTGCAAGACACTCCGCCGCTTCACGCCGTCAGCGTTAGAACCAGAGACCAAACTGCACCTCTACTTCAGTGAAATCAATAAAATACAAATTCATAATTAGCTTCTATCAGTGAACAAATTTTTCCTCTTAACTAGAGGAAAGTATCAAGTGAAGCCAACCTGAGCAGACTTCAGCATCTGTAGAGTGTAGAAGTAGTTTAGGTTCTACTCTGTAGATGTAGAGTAAATAAGATTAAGGCTTTACAAGAATCCTTAAAAAAAAACAAAAAAGAGAGAGTGCTTTCAATCCTTAGTTTGTTTGCTCAGAGCCAAAAAGAGGGTTTTTAGAGAGACAGCTGCTCTCTTCTTTTGGTACCTTCAGCTGACTAAAGGTATATACTGAATTAATGTGAATAAAATAAAAGAGAGGTATTAAAACTATAAGCTGATTGTTCACTTTGTTGCAGCCTTGTTGGATTCTGGAGGCAGGCAGGTGAGATTTCTCTGACATCCTGTGCTGGATTTCCAACTTCAGGGGGAATTCCAGGTGGAATTTATGACTATAGGAACCCACAAATTCTGGCCTCTGAGTACAAATGGACCATTATTCATATCAACGACACAGTGTAGAAACATACATGAACAGAAACTCACACATTATGTCCAGCTGTTGAGGCTTTGGTGACTTCAGCCGAGTCATTATGTTCATGTTGTTTCAACAGATGTCCTGTATTCACTACGGCGATACATTTTGTACGTAAAACAACTGATTTTGCTGACTTTGCACATTGTTGCTGGTTTTCAGCCATCTTAACTGCTGACCAGCTAAACTTGTCGTTGCTGTGACACTAGAATCAAAATGAGCTTTTGGTAGCATTGTGTGAAAGTGCAACTAAGTTAGCTGCATGCTAACCAACAGTGCAGCTGGCCCATAGAGTCTTGAGTGTATTTCTGTCAGGTTCTGCTCTTCTCATCCACGTTTTGCTGTAATTCATCACACCAGGGTTTGACTGTGTAGCAGTTTTCTTCAGAGTGCTGCCAGGTTGTTTGAATTTGTGAGATTACAAGTTTCACTTGTGTTAAATGTTAAAATCTCACTAGAATCATGTTTGTGCTGACAAACAATAACCAGTAAGAAGGTATAAGATGCGCTGGTTTTTGACCTCCTCTCATCTATGACCCCCAGCTTGTCTGCCTGTGGCCATCCACCTCTGGTCATGACATCAGAAGATGCATTTCCACTGGTGGGGGTTCAGGGCAGTTTTTCGGCCGCTGGATCGTTGACACGCGTCTCTGTTACCAGAAACGGTCCTGTAAAAAGGCTTTCAAAGAATAGTCCTGCTGTAAGATGGGTGCGTGTTGACTCTACAGTCACCTTTAGCGCATCCACTATTGTCCACATAATTTTAGGTTGATTTTGTGCTTCTATTTCTTTGTTGTTCTTGACATCTTGTTTTCTTTCTTTGGTGCTTGACAAAGAGCAACAGCAGTGTGGTACTGCCACCATGTGGTTTGGAGTGGTAGTTTACATGCAAACGGCCATGTCGCTGCAGCAAAGATACGCTGCCTGAAGGGTCTGGGGAGGGAGCTGGCGCTGTTACGGGTTCCAGTCTGGCAGAACCTGGTGTAAACGCACCTAAAGTGTCACACAAGTGGGAGAGGGAATCCTTCTTTTGGCCTTTACATCATTTTGAAAATTGACTGGATTTTTATGTCACCTTTGGCTCTAACTTCTTGCCATCTTTATCGGTCATTTGTATATAAAGCAGCACAGAGGGTCGCATTAACGAGAGGAGCCGTGGTCATTCCAGTTCCCAGGCTGTTTGTTTGGTTCTTCTTTTACAGTCTGCATATGTGTGATATGGTTCAGCATTAATCCTGCGTCAATGAAAACTGAATCTAATTCACCAAATTTGTATCTGTAAAGACAAACGTTGAAAAGTAGTGAAACTCTGGTATGTCACTGACGTTCTGTTCATACCTCAGAAAATTGTGCTAACTTAAAAAAAAAAAAGGCCAACGTATGTCCCTTTTAAAACCAAAGTATATAACATAACGCCGGGAGTGCTCATATGTAAATACTTAAATAAAAAGCTTTCAGGGCTTCGCTGGTATCTGGACACATCTACTTCAGTTTATGTACATGCCATGTTCACTGACTTAAAATTGAACCAAATACTACGTCACCACAATGCTTCTATAAAATGAAATTAAAGTTATTAAACCTGAAGAAAATGTATCTCCTCCATGTGAAAATGAGGTTTCTCAGCATGTTGAAAAATCTATAGTTCTCTCTCTCTATTTAAAAAACAAACAAAAAAAGTCCTATTAATAGTCTTAAAAGTACATGAGGTGAAAACTAAATCACTTGGTTTTTCCAAAGCGACTGTGAACACAGATGGTACATTACAACTCCAAGCTCACAGCCCTTTGGTACATTGTAACATTCATCCATCTTGCCAACACTCAACTGCTCTCCAACATTTTCACAACTTGTGAGTTTGCTTATTTTCTATGAGTTTCCAGTCAAGTGTGTTATAAATATTATGCATCTCATTGGTGAAAAATGCACCACATCAGGGAAATTTGAAAGAGAGGATGAAAGAACAGATGAATAATGGCATCTTTTCCGTTTTTAATGTGTTGACCTATGCTATTCTCTCTTTTTTCCATTTTACTCCTGCAGCAGTTGAAGCTATTTGGAGTCTAAACACCGCTTAGAACCTTGCATGACATTAAGTCCAAAACATGACAAGTAAATAGATACAAGAAAGTAGAAAAATAAAGGTTGGGACTATTTTAGCCATATACTCATATATCAAAGGTCACAATAATGGGATCCACAGACTGGTATGAAGGGTATCCAACATCTTACAGATTACAGAAACAATCCTTGAAAAGGCGTGAACAGTTTCTGGGGATTTTGGCTTCATGAGACATTTAAAGTATTACTCTGCCAAGGAACTCATCTGGCAGCAACTAATGTGAACTTTTGCCCAGTGAAGGTGCTCATTTCAAAAAAGTCTGTGTAGGAAGGAAAAAGCAGACTTAGCTCCTTGTTTACACATCATAGTAACATGAAGGAATTGGCAGTACAGTGGTAAAGAGGGAAAAGGCAGCTGAACTACAGGCAGTGAAATTCTTTTTTCAATTTGTCAACATTAATTTATCTTCATAAAGGTCAATTTGGATGAAGGTCCGATAACTCCAATTCTCCAGCTACTGTTGTCCTAGTGGCCACCATTATCATTGCACTTATGCCCTGAACCTGCAGGCTAGTTAAAGGGATGTAAAGGACAAACAGTGTTCATGTTACAAGTTACGTGTTTTTCAACGCTTTCGTTGTCCACCTCAGGGATGGTCTCCTCTCTTTTATGGCCTCTGACAGAAAATACATTTTTCAGGGAGTTTAACACAACACCACCACTGTGCAGATTTAATCAAAGGTAAGAGGTGCTTATCCATCAGTAATCTGTAACTTTTCACTAATACCATTACAGTAGATTCTCTTGCTCTCTTCACAGCTAACCAGGCAGGTTTCCAGAAAGGCTTGTGTGCTTTGATTACTCAGAGCTGAAGGACAAAGGAAGTTCTTAACTTTGGGGTCCGCTTTAAATTCATACTAGCATGTGGATCTCATTGTATTCGTCTCGTCCGTCTTCATCAAAGTTGGGAGAATCCTCGTCACAATCCAGCTGTGAAAACACAAATTATCTTTAGTCAGTTTTGTCAAGATTCAGTAAGCCCCAGGTTCCACAATAAATGGGTTTCTGAGTTGAAACCAAGCCGTAATCTCCATTTTTCCCTATTCGAAGCCTGTGTTCAGTTCCACTGATGACCACTAGGGGTTTGCTCCAAAGGCGCTTCAATCTCCATTGTTGCCATGTTAAAATGTTTAAACCTTAAGTACATACGTGCTGTTTTGTCCACTATAACCATGTGATAAGACCCATAATAGTTTATGTACAGTAGGGTTTTGTAGCTGTGGATTTGTACATTAATTAAAGAGCTAAATTACAAATTAAATAAATATCTAAACATTTCAGAGAATTATATAATTTATTATTAGTGTTTCTACTTGCATGTCAGTTAGCTTAATGGCTAACTTAGCATAATGAGCATGAGCTTTGCTGTTACGAGACAGAAGCCAAATCTGACATTCAGCTCCTCACTACAGATGTTCTTCCAGCTCAGTTCCCAGCTGTGCTGAGGTGAACTCTAGGAACAGCTCCATATTTAGCATACAGACAAGAAGGGGATGATTTCCTGAATCTAATTTATGGTCATGTGTGTAAAATTAAATTTATGTAGTCTTTTAGATAGTTTCATCATTAGATGTTTATTTATTAACACTGCTCCAATTCTTCTTCTTCCCTTTTGTCTTTCTGTGTCTTTAAGACTCTCCCACAACTGCCAGGAATTATGGAATTATTAATGACCCAATTAAAATCCAGACCTCAGTCAAATGTTGAAAAAGATTTCGTATCATGGGGTGAACTTAGTTTTTCAGCTTTCTTTCATCACAGAACTAAACTGAATTAAAACAATACAATCTAATGTTGAGTTTGTTGTAAAATAAATATCCAGAGGTCAGGTTGGACAAGATGACTGCAATATTTCATGGAATGCTCCTGCTACCCAAACCTACTGCCTGAAGTTCCCGTTCCTCAAAAATCCTGGAGAGGATGAGGCGGCGCAGAGGCACCGTCATGATGAGGACGAAGGGGAATGCCAGCGAGGCCACAGTGGACTTCACTACCCACAGAGCCACGATGCACGTCAGCTGGATGATAGTGAACATGTTCATACGCCATGTCTTCACCTAAAGCAACACATACAAGACTGGTTAAAAACCAGTGGCGTACAGGCCAAAGTAAAGTCCCACAGATACTCAAAGATGCATATAAAAAAGCTCATTTGCAAGAATGGATCTCCTCCATGAAGAAAATGTAATGTGTTTTTGGCTCCATCTAGTGGACAGTTTTGAATCCAAGAGTTCTGATGCAAGAATAGTTGGATTGTTTTTTCCTGGAATAAACTGTAAAAAAATGTAAATTCTAAAAACATACATATTCAAACATCTTTACATTTCCTGATTTAAAGTCTTGCTAAAGAATTGGTAGATGGCTCTAAACTGGCACAATGAGATACACAATCCTATCCATCTATTTTGGAAACAGCTTAGAGACTCTCAACAACAGTGTAAATAACACATTAATTAACACCTACGGGTGCTTATACCATTGGCAAAAATGTATCTTTTCTCATGATAATCACAGGATAGAGCAAGAGAATTATGGCTCTTGGAAGAACTCTGTATGGGATACCAGGATGTGCCAGCAGTGCTCCATCACTTCAGATGATTCTCTACAGTGTGTGGAGTTCTGACACCAGCCTAGTTACCGTAGGTCAAATATACAGCTAAACTTGGACGAAAAAGCTGTTCTGTTGTGTAGAATCAAAACACTGTGTGAGTAAGACTTTGGGGTTAATAAAATGAGCATAAATCAGTTAATAATTGTAAGATAGGGTACTGGAGATGAAGGCCTTCAAAAACAAACTTTATTTACTTTCAGCATTTGAGGTGCCACGGTTTGTTGCTCCATACTCCAGCATTACTCAAAATAATGGTGAAAAATGAGCCAAGTCTTTCAAAACAAAAATAAAAACCACAACTCAAACCCAGAACAATGGCGCATATGTTTTTAATAGGCGCTTGTCATGACTCAGGTTTCTGGGATGCTCTGTGACGTCTCTGACTCCTCAGCTTCTCTGTCTGTCTCCAGCATCTCTGTTATTTCTGTCCTCACCGAGTTTACTAAAATAGTTATGAGCGAACGCAGTTTGGGTTCTGGCTGCCGTTGCCACACTGCTGGTTTCGGTTTTCTCCATTTTAGTGCTGATAATAGAGCTGAGAGCATGTAAACACAGTGGTTGCGTGCGTTACCTTGGTGACGTAGATGTGGTCAGGGTGGTGCTTGGCAGGAGTGACCATGAGCGTAATGCGTTCATACAGCTGGATCCCTGTCAGAGAGGTAACCCCCATGTACAGGAAAATACCAAAGAGAACAGCCAGAGGGATGAGGCGCAGCACATCAGTCATCACTATGGACATACCTGAAGGCAGCAAAGGGTTAAACAGGAAGTTTACTACTTTTTTCTGTAAACAGTGCACACATGCACAATATTTAACATCTGTGGGAAAAAGTATTTATTCAGGAAGGGAAAAGCCTCAGAAAGCAAACATACTGTCAAGGGTGTTTATTCAAGGCATTAATCTTGTTCAAATGTCCTGATCTTGATGTTTTGTTTCCGTATCCAAGATGTCTTATTCTCAATCCAAGCAGCATTTTAATTAAACAAAAGCTCCACAATCAGGAGGACTCACTTGATGGTCGCATACCCATCTGGATCGAAGTATAAAACCACTTAGGGAACCCTACCTTCACTGAAACAAGATATTCTGCTGGGGCAAAAAAAAGAAAAAAGAAAAAAAAACTAGACTAAACATATTTGGAATAAAAATGAATATGCAATGCGACATACTACATATGGAGTTTAAGAAAATTATTCATTTACAAAAATGACTGTTTTAGTCCATAGAGAAGGCAGTTCAAAACCATGCAGAGGCTGGCTAATGCCTCCTGAAACCCTGCAGGAGCTGTAGAGATGCTAGTCCGAGTCCGTACCTTCCAGTTTACTTTACAAAGTAACTGATTATGACAAATAGAAGCCCTGAAGCTCCAAAACAAATCAAAGCAACAAAGGCTACCTGGAAACCGTGAAATGGTGCTTTTATAGCCACTAGGTGGCAGTAACGTGTTGCATTTGGGGCTTTTTGCAGACACAACCATGGTTGCTAAAGAAAGCAACAAATCAAAACAAACGATACACTTACATTTACTTAGTTCTCTACCTTCACACAACTATGGGTTCTACTGCGATGGAGTGTAAATCACTTAAATTTAAAGTAAAGAAGCAATTTTTTACACATTTATCCCTTCATGGCTGATGTTATGTCCGTGAAGAGGCTGAAAGATCTCTCTGTGCAGAGAAGGTAGAAGATACTAATTTGGTGTGAGAGGAAGATCAAAATGGGGAAGAATGTCGATGTGCTGAACCTCGAGGGAACTCCCAGGCCATGCTCCCATCATGCTGACAAAGACAAGATGGCAGCTACACCATTGGTGATCCTGTCTACTTTGTCTGGAATAACTGGAAGAAGCCACTGCTGCAAGGAAAACAGGAAAGGATGTGCAGTGTGGCTGCTCCCCCTTCCTTACATGCCATTATAATACGTAGCCTACTTGGGTAACCTGTCCTGTGCTAAAGTTAGCCATCAGCTAAGTCTCCCTTTCAACAGTTGTCCAGTTTAATGATTTTAAGTGAATGCTTTGTGGAATTTATTTGTTGCTTGTTTACTAAAGATTTAATAATACTATGGTCACATACTTCAGTAATAACTACCTAAATGTAATGAAAAAGAAGTCGTCCACCAACCTGTTTTTCAGTTAGCCAAATGGTGGCTGCTGCTTCCTGCAAAGCTTTCTTATTTATGCGGTGGACTGCATCAACATCAGCGGAAATACAACTAAATATCTTGTTATTTCAGCTGAAGAAACAATAGTTTCTTAAGGTTTTGTAGTGAAGCCAAAAAAAGTGATTTTCTCCAAGAGCACATAGAAGCTAACACCAACATGAAATCACTGTACGTTGGTTAAAAACTCAAACTCCGCATGACTTCAATCATTCACTGTCAAGCCCGCTCCTTCCCAGCTACCACGGTCAGTGTTGCCAGCCTTCTGATCACCGGTCCCAACACTACAACTCCCAGAATCCCTCAGTTCTCCTGATCATGGACTGCACCTGTGCCATCATCATCTTCATCTGCTTTACCTGGCCTCCTACCTACATATACCCTGCACAGACCCAGCAACATTGTGTTGTATTGATTTTCGTGTGAATACCAACACCTCTTTGTCTTTGCGTGCATCACTACGCACATGTTATTTCTTGATTAAATCCTTTTTGTTTTGTGAAGTCGGCACTTGTGTTCGCCTTTGCTTCAAGCTTGACATTCATTCATTTGATGGCTGTATAAACAATATTGTGTTTTAAGCGCATATATTATCTCATATTGGTGTGAATCAAGTGATTGTCCACTCAAAATATGGAGTTTGAACATTCTCAACAGCCACAAATGCACAGCACGATTTACAAATGCACAGGACCAGATTTACACATGTATTTCTGATTCACACACAAATATAACTCGATTTACAAACGGCTTCTGGTCTGTGTGCTGCATCTGTGAGTGAATTTTGAGACTCTCCTGCCATGGCTCCAACTCACAAATGCATTTTTTCTAACAGGAATGATCTGCAACCAATCAGATATCTTCCTTGTTTCAGCCAA
>JBAMYA010000014.1:6051720-6078931 GCA_037176975.1 Arrhamphus sclerolepis | reverse complement strand
TCTTTCTGACCAGCAAGTCATGGCTGCCAGCGAGCTGAGGAGTAGTGATGGAGCAGAGGAGCTCCAGAAACCTACATTACTGACATCATCACGTCCATGTACACACTTCTTTGCCGGCGATCACTCCAGGTTGGGGGTCCGCCAGGTCGATACCTGGTCAACCCCTGTCCCAGGTGGTCCCGCGGAGATCGCAGGCGGACCTGGGGAGGCCCCCAAGACAGGGCAGCATCACCGGAGAGCACCATTGCCGGCCTCCGTGGGGAGGCGGCCATCATGCGCATGAAGACAGTTAAGCTGATTGAATAAAACAAGTCAGCTTTGTTTTGGTTTTTTTGAGCTAGAGTAGGTAGTTAACCCAGACCCACACTCCATTTCAGAAGGTGGCGGTAATGCATACCAATCGTTGCTTGCCAACCGCCAATAAAAAAGAAGAAGACAAGTCGGCTGTGCTGCTGCATTGTTGGAACAAAAACCTGCATCCACACCAGCCCCTTCACGGATCCGTTGGAGACCCCTGATGTACACACTTCTTCAAATCATGACTTGAGTGTGGCAAAAATAACCAAACTAAGCGCAACATGGGCAACCGGAGGCCGGGAACGGTGCTCTCCGGCAATGCTGCCGCTGTCTTGGGCGGCCTCCATGGGTGCGCCTACGATCTCCGGGAGTCCAGGAAGATATCTGATTGGTTGCAGATCATTCGTGTTAGAAAAAAATGCATTTGTGAGTTGGAGGCACGTCAGGAGAGTCTCAAAATTGACTCACTAATGCAGCGAAGTCCACAGACCAGAAGCCGTTTGTAAATCGAGTTATATTTGCGTGCATCAAACATACATGTGTGAATCTTGTCCTGTGCATTTGTGGCTGTTGAGACTTTTCTAACTCCATATCAAAACGTCTAGTATAGCAAAGCTGTAACACTTGTTTCAAAATGGGCACACCCTGCAGAATATGGGTGTGGATTGAAACTGATGACTCCAGTCCCTAAAACCAGCTACTCTGAATAGAACAATAAGAGAAATGGTTGAAATGGTCCTTCTCTGTTGAATCCCTGTGGTGTTTTGACCAAAGCATCTCACAGACATTTCATTACACATATTGGTAATTGTATTGACTTTTAGGGAGTAATATCTTCTTTAAAGTTTGAGATTAACCAGTTTTCGATTTGCAGTATTGGCATGCACATGTATTTTATTGTTGGTACACAGTTAAAAGTTAGCTTGGGGGCTAACAGTGATTTGTGATACTTAATTTAATAACTGAAGTGATGAAAATGTCAGTTTGTAATCATACAAACTAACCAACCTAATTGTTTCAAGCAGATTGTTTTTACAGCCATTCTGTCTAGAATGGCTGTTTGGAGGTATGATGGGTGCAAAGCTAATGCAGAAGTAACTAATGTCAACAAAACATTTCTGCATATACAGAATTTGTAGGCTACTTTTGGTACCAACAATTTCTGGCATCTGTTTGTAGCGCTTGTTCTTAAATCACACTTGAGCAGGTCTTGGTTGCATGCAGAGCAGAAATGCTATGTCAGAACTGCAGGCTTCTGTGGTTTAGTAAATCAAGAACAGGATATTTTGTTCATCTACTTTTTGTTTTTTAAAGGCCAAACAAGCCAAAAGAGACCCCACCATGTGATCACTTGATGTCCCATGTCATCTTTGTTGATTGACTGACAGGCCTCAGTTCCAGAGAACATCTGGAACAACAGTCTCGTTCCGTCCTTTCCTCTTACCAACAAGCAAAGCCACAAGAAGCCCAGTCACCCTCTGCTCTTTCACCTCCTGGATCATGGGCTTTTCACCAGGAGCTGTGGCCTTGCTCATGACAGTCAGAGCGTTGACGTGGGTGACGGAGCGCACAGTGGCTGCAGTGAGCCAGGGCAGGCCGAACAGCGGACAGAGGGCCCCAAGGATGACGATGAGCAGGAGATCCAGGTGGAAGCCTGAGCCTTTAATCAGGCGACGCTCCTTCTTACTGACTATCAGTCTGAAAGATTGGAGAATCAAGAGCAAAGCCATTAAAATATCAGTTTGAATGAACAAACTGTTTTACATTGTTCACATATTTAATCATGATACACATACGAAGTGATTTGAGTTTCCATGAAAATGAGAATGAAGACAAGAAGAGCAGGGACAATAGATGCTCCCATCATCCAGGTAGGAAACGGCTGCTTGTCGCCAAAGGGACTGATGAACCAGCCTCTCTTATCTGGAGATGTGACTGAGAAGCCTGATGGCACATTGAGTTTCTAAGATGGAAAAATATATGTACATATTTATCATAAAGTGTTTTTAAAATTAATTTAAAATACTGCCATAACTGAATATATTGACCCCAAATGTACCTGTGTGTAAGTGTCAGTAATGGAGTAATCCACGAACACTGAAACCAAGATTGAGATGGGGATGCCAAAGTCCCCGATAATTCTTCTTGCCTGTGAACATTGAGGAAGCAAATGTTAAATTCATTATTTAAAAAATCACAAGTCTTATCTTAAGAAAATGTGCTTTTTTGCTTTGACTAGAGACTTCCACTCTTTAATGAATTCATGCTGTTGACTTGAACTTTAGCATGACTCTGCTGCTTTTTCTTTTCTTCTTTTTAATGTTTAAATTGGATTGCCTCTACTCTTCAGAATTCTTGAATTACATAATTGTGACTGACAGGTGACTTCAGTGGCCAAAATGAACGCTTGAAGAGTTATTGTAACGTTACCAAATAACTAATACTTGATAACTGAAACTATGTACTATACACACAAAGGAAATTGAGCATAGATGAATCCATACAGTTCAGCAACTACACAACATCACCTTGTTTAATTGTGTCAGGGTTCGACTGTTTTGTATTTCAGCATTTATTTTCCATTTTTCCACATCTCCACCTCTTATAAGGCAAAACCCTCTGCAAGGACCCTTGGGAGGAAGCTGGCTTCAGCTTCTCCAGCTCAAATGACCAACAGGTAACGCTGGACGACGACAGCATGTCCTGCATCACAACCACCCCAGCAATTGAAAACACATTAAGGAACATTTTTAAAACTTTTTGGACCAAGTGAGAAGTTGCCATCTGGATTTAACTAAGTAAAAAGGTAAGAGCCTCTGAGTGGGAGAGTAGTGCAGCACATGCATGTCTCAGCTGCTAACCAATGATGTGTTGACGAGCCTCTCATTCCCTAAAAGATGTTACTCTGAATCATAAGGCTCAATTTTCAGTTTCTCATTGTCTAAATGATTAATATAACATGGAAAGGAAGTGGTAAATGTTCGTCTTTGAGTATGAAATTTGGTTTTAAAAAAATGTAATTCGAATCATTGAAACATTTGGTGAAATCTTTAACCAAACTAAAAATATTTAATAGTGAGAAACTTAGACAACATTGTAGGCTGAAAACACCTTTCACTGAGGCTGAGAAAAAGGCTTCTTAAATCATGGACTTTAGATCAATGAGGGTGATCTGATGGTTCCATGTTTACCTGGTTCCAGGGTGAGGGGGCGTCAGGGTCAGAGAAGTGGATGAAGTAACGTACCTGTAGTGGCTAAGCTGCGGTGGCAGTATAATGATGTGGAGTTGCTGAAGTGGGTCGTGTTTATGTCCAGTTATGTAGTCAGCTGACCACCTGGGAGTTCAGACTGATCAGGCTTTTTGGATGAATAGAAATGTTTTTGTTTCTTCCCTAGTTGTACAACAGCTAGATTTAAGGGAACTAAATTTGTTTTTCTACATGTTCTAGATTAAAAAAAAAAAAAAAAACAACCAAAAAAAACAATATTTAAGAGAAGCATCTGTAGCCTAACCAGCAGCTTAGTGGGAGTGCCCAGACCTCCCACATGGTAGGTCTGGGTTTGAAGTCTGGTCGCATCAGGAAGGCCATTTCTATTCCAGTTTTATTCCTGGCTTCGTCTGCATGGCAGAAATTAAATCTGCACACAATATGTTACTTTCTAATGAGCAGCTGAAATGTTTCTGGTCAGCAAAAGAAAGTATTTTGCGCACATCAAAAACTAATTCAGTTAGCATTCTTCCTTCAATGACCTCTTAAATGTGTAACTTGCATGTATCAGTTGTAAAACACTATATTTTAACATAATATTTTACAAATGAATGATCGACATAGAGCCTTTGAATTTCACCAGGAAGCTTAATATCACATGTTTGAATTCAAGATCTTACCTTGCCCCCTAAAAACCGACTGTTTCGGAACTTCCTGAGGAAGAATGCCACAAAGAAGGTGCCCATCATGAGCACCAGAGACAGAAGAGCAGTGTTGGGCTGGTTGAAGATGGGAATATCAACATTTTGAGACTGTGTAGCTGCAGTGGAGTCAGTGGGGTACATTGCCATCAATGGATGCTCTTTAAACACCTATAAACCATAAGATTGCTGCATGTTTAAGTCAGTTACAAAAAGCCAGTTGCATTGGATTCCTGTATTCATGACAACTGAAGGATTAAAGCAAACTCTTTGATGCTCTAAGTCATTTATTAATGAAAAGAACACAGCTATTAAAAGGCTTAAAGTCATATTAGTAGAAGTAACCTTTATGAGCTTAGAGAAAGTCTCATAGATGAAGATGAGGGAGATGAGGAAAGCAAAGATCTCCTGGGTAAAGGGTGAGATGTAGCGGACAAGAAAGCTGCCCTCTGCTGCCACAATAACCAGGACGATGAAGATGAGCCAGAAACCAATCCATACCCGACCAGTCAGGTACTCAAAGTCATATGCCTGACAGAACTGAGAAAAAAAAACATAGATTAGGTACCCAACCAAGCAAAAATCACAAAGTGAATCATGCTTTCTCTGCTCTCACCGAATAAAAGGCTTCTTCAAAGACCAGCAAGGGTCCTGAAAATCCAATGATGAGAAGAGGCTGACCAGCGAGGAGGGAGAATATAACTCCCAGAGTGGCGGTTGAAACAATGAGCTCAGTCACTCCCATCAGGCCCTCCGTTTTCTCTCCTGCGTGTAAATGAAAAAAAAAGAAAAAAAAGAGCTGTTACACCAGAGGTCTGTATTCAGTTTTCTTCGTGTTATTAAGAATTTAAGTTTACCCAGCAGGCCTCCAAAGGTAATAGTGGGTGACAGTGCGGCAAAATAGATAAATATGACGGCAGCGATGCACTGCATGTCCACGGCATCTTTCAAATCACTGACATAGCGTGGATAGCGCCGACGGATGTCATGGATCAGCCCTCCAAATGGGATTCCTGAGCGCTTTAAGGGGTCCACCTCCTGGTCTCCTTCCTCCTCCTGCTCAGGACTCGTATCTGGGGGCAGGTTGGTTACAATCTTCATTACAAAAAGAGACCACAACTGATAATAACTATAATAATGAGACAACAAAGCAATGGACTGTGTAATACAAGTGGAAGTTCCTTTGAACCATGAACAAGACAACTGACATGTTCCTTCATTCCCTCAAATCTGAAGCCTAATTTCTTGAAGTCCCACGTGTGCATGTAACACATGACCAGTCAGAAATGTTCCATGTCCAGTGCTGCTGGTTCTACCTCCAACAAGGGTAGAACCAGATATTTTGTGAAGTTAATAGGAACATTTCAGAGTGCCAGCTGTTGAAGTGTGGTGGTAATGTGTGATTTAAACCGGTTGGTTGCTCTTCTTTTTGTAGAACATGTACAGTAGCATGCAGCTTATTTTCTTATTATACAGGTACCTTTATTGTCCTGTTCAGCACCGTATATGGACTGATGCTTCTTCTCTTCTCTCTCTTTTCTCTTGCGCAACAGTTGCTTCTGGAAGTCGGCCACTGTCTTCAGGAGGTCTTTGCCCGCCACGTCTGAGGGTGGAATGACGATGCTGCAGTCCAAGAACTCATTGATACCATTCAAGAGGTCCTGCCTGTCATCAGCAAAGTAGGCCACCTCATGGAAGTTCTACATTGAAACAGAGCTGGATGTGATTTAAGCTACAAATGAAAAGATAACAAATTTCCATGATTTCTCCAGTTTTAATCGCTACTTTCTAATCATGGCTGCTACTTTCATAAAATGGCAACAACAGATCATACTTCAGCTTTATGACTGGATCTTTCAGGCTCACATGGGATCAGCCGATTGCAAAATATATACCTTGTCAGACATTAGAGTGGCAAAGGAGCGTCCAATCTCATGATAATCTACATTGGACTGACTGGGGCCGAGCAGGACAAAAAGAAACCGAACAGGGACGGGGACCTCGAGCACTGACTCCAGGAGGACGGCCTCATTCAGCCTCACGAAAGCCATGGCTGGCTGCTCCAGGAATTCAACACAGCCTTAAAAGAAAAGAAGACAAATAATATGCTCTGCGAACATTTTCTGCAAAACCCAAAGACACCCGTCATGATGAGTATGACAGGATTATGGATATTTGAGGGACAGTCTATTAAAGACTTTACAATGACTATTCTCTTTGAGTTATCAAAACAAAGAAGCAAAGAAAAGACATAATCCTTCGAAGCAATCTTCTGTGTCCCTCAAGCTTACCAACTAAAACAATGACAGCTTCTGCGTCTTTGGGAATCTTGGCAAGCAGTTTCATGGATCTGGCTGCAGCTGGATGGCTCTCAGGAGGCAGCGGGTGGAGAGATTTCTTGGAGGAAGAACAGTGCAAAGATTACCCACTTTACTGCCCCGAACAACGCGATGTTACACCATAACAGTGCGTGAGACCAGTAATGGGAATTTACTGAGGGAATTGTGGGACTGTCTGACCCAAAGGTCATATTCTAATGTCTTTGTTCAATGCAGTTTAAAACCACACGGCTGCATAACTAGTTATTTTTTTGTCTGAAGAGTTTCTTTTTAATAGGCTGGTTTAAATTTGCCAACATTTGAAGTCATGGGGAACATTTGGTTTTATATCAAATTCATATCATGAAGCCTTAAGCAGAAGCACCTGTTGGCTGACTAATAACATAATTCAACACATGTGGCACAGGGAGGCTCGATGTCTCCGAATTCAAGAACTACCTACACAACTTCTGACATCATGGGGTGGTGTTTCAAAGAACAATGCAACAGCCACAGGCCTTGCACCAGGGATTTGACTTATCATACTTGCATCTTTGCTTAATTGGTAATTCTTAAATCTTAATGCAAACCAGAGAGTAAATGTTCTGCTTTTATCTCCGTCCACTTAGATAGCTGAGTTCAATTATCCTCGTTCACCCTTGTCAGAACTAGTTAAATCCCTATCTTTGGCTTTGTCAGGCAAAGTGTGCACTGGTTCCACTTCATCACAGCCTATCATCACTCAGATCAACTGGATCCTTTTTTTTCCCTTTAAATTTCCCTTCTTTGTCTTTACAGATTAAAGTGCTGAATAAATGAATGCAATTCATCTTACAAACAGGCTGACAAACACGTCCTGTTTGGGGTCATACACCGGCCCCTTGCCGTCGTGGTGCTCTTCATGCTCTTCAGCCACCAGTGGCAGACTGGTGTCCTGGATGTGGTTGTGATTGAAGCTGCCATGAAGACTGCTGGATGAGTGGTGGCGGTGAAAGCGATGCTTCAGATCACTCGGGTGGCTATGCGAAAAAAAAGAAAAGAAAAGGGAAAAGAAAACGTGCATATTAAAGCAAAGTGTAGTTTCTTTGTTAAAAAAAAATCAGCATTAAGTACAAACAATTTTTAGCATGAGTACAAATAGAAAACCTAACCATAATGGTGGTTTAGGATTTAAGGAGCTCTTTTATGGAGCTCATTCACTTCTATGGATTTCCGGGCCAGGGTGTACCTCCACCTTTGGCCCAGAGAGAGCTGAGAAGGGCTCTAGCAGATCCCCCTGACCCTGCACAGCAAGAAGTGGGGATGGATAATGGATGGATGGCTTTCACCAAAAAATATCCTTGTGATGCAAATTTGAGTCTTTGTGCTTCTTTTCCCCAGCAGGCTGTTAAACCTCTCCTGACTAAGCTTGAAGTACATCTGAAGGTGTCCAGTGCAGCTGCAGCTGCTGGACGAGCCTTAAACTGAGGGCGTCATGGACCCCCATCCTCATCTCCATCACCAGTTTGTCTCCTCCTCTTCAAAAATACATGTGAAGGTGGTTGAGGGGCAGGAGGTCTGGGCCTGTCTGCTTGGACTGGACTCGGGTAAGTGGAACCTAATGGATGGTTGCTTAATTGGAAGGAGTTCATGTTTTCCTGTTGCTGTATTTTGAACCAAATATACAACTTCACACTGGCAGCCAAGAAAAAGATCATCTTCCTCTTGAACTGAATTTGGTGACCTTCCTGATTTATTTTGCCCTGAAAACTTTTAATCTACGTGTAAATCTCAAACAAAAAGACAGTAGTTTGGATGACACACGTTCTAGTGACAATTCATCCAATAGATAGACTGCGAAGTTGTTTCTTAAAAACGAGCTAACTAACAAAAACACCTAACTGCGCTTTAGTCAGTGTTCTGGGAAGTATATTTCATCTGCTCTTAAAGAGAACTATTTCATGTGTTTCATCAGCCAAGTTTTTAACAGTTTCATGAAATCCCTGTTAGGTCCACTGGTGACATCACCTCGCTCATAAGGACCACATGGGCCTGTAAGACAGTGCTTCAAATTGGTTGCGACAGCGCCCCGAGGTATCAGTGAAGTGAACTGTATTAAAGATGTCTCCAAAGGATCCTTAAAGTGGTCAGAGTAAGAGATGAGCTAAACTCCAGCAGTGCTTAAATGTATTTCTTTCTGCATCATAAATTTGATCACTCAGGCTGATGATGATTCTAATGACGCTGCTTTTTTTTGTCTTTGCTTTTTTTCTTTCCTCTGTGGAAGCAGCATATGACATGCTGGGAATTTATGTGGAAAGGCAGTAAAAGATGGAATGAATGTGCGATGGCCAGCTGCTAAGAATGTGTGCTGGACTGCCTCTTTTTAAACATCTGTTGTGTCACTTTGAGAGTATGTGTGTAAAAGCCATCCTCTGCATATTAGGATTAAGAGAAATACAGAAAATCTTCTGACAAAGGAGTTTGCAATATCTAATCATTTATTACAATCAATCCACCATACTAAAAGCAGTAAAAGGGGTGCCAATAATCATTAGTCTTCTTTATTAAGTCCTTTACAAATGCGGCTGAACAGAGTTTCTAACCTCATGTCTTGTTTATAATTCCATGACCAACAGGCAAAGAATGTGTGAGAAGATTAAGTCCAGAAACAGCTGAAGTCAGCTTCAGGCCAACTTTGAACAAGTATGTTACGTTTGTTAGCAACATATTGAATGTCCAAAAACAAGAATGCTCTAAATGCTAATATTAGCATGCTTACATGCTGGCAGTTCAAAAAGAGCTGGCTGGTCATTTATAAATGTTGCATGCCTACAAAGGAGGGGCTGAAAGTTGCACGTGTCCCTTTCCATGCAATGATTGTGGCCTATTAAAAAAAAGAAACTCGACAGCAATGTCTGCACCTGCAAGACTATTTTGGCCATTCAGATGGTGCGGTGATGCATTGAAGCCACGTTCAACGCTCGTTCATATCAGACTTGTAGATCTCAAGCCTCCAGTATCACAGTGTTCCACTACTATTCTATAAACACACATTCAAATATCACACTTCCAGATTCAAATTATATTCTGTAGCAGTGGATAGAACTGTTTGACGCATTAATTGTGAAAATGTTGGAGAGAGTTTTTACGGACCACCAAGATTTCCTGGCCCCTGATGATGACTGGTTAACAGATCAGTGCTCTTGGATCTATGTTCTGAACTGGGTCCAGTGTTAAACAGACCGGAACTGTGCTGTCCCAGTGAATGTAGCTACATGTTGATCACTCTCTGGTTTCTGGCAACCGACTCTTTCCAGCAGAAATGATAACATTATATATAGATTAACAACATGTAATGTTAAATTGGATGGAATGTTTAACGTGACCAGTCAGAACATCCAGTTTCCTTTCAGTGTGGGAGAACAGCAACTCTCTTTTAACTTTAACTTTCTTCTTTACAGAACTGTTCCAGCTCAGACACAATTTTCTTCTTTCCAAGTATTCTTCCTGAACAATTCAACTTTTCCTTCATCAGTCCACAAGTTGTTTTCTCAGCAGTGCTGCGGCCTGATAGGGTGCACAGTAAAACTCGTGAAAAGAGATCCAGTGATGTTTAAAGGGGCAATCATGAGACCCCTCAGTCCCTATATGCTTCAGCCAGGGACCTTTAAGGCAACGTATCCGCTGTAATCGACAGGCTTGGCTTGTTTGCCATCAGGTAATTCAGTGTGACAGCCGGCATTAAGTAAACCTTTTTTTTCTTTCTTATGTAACTGAAAAATCTTTAGCTGACTCTGTGGTAACTCACTGTTCATTGGCCATGTGTGTCAGGTCAGTTGAGTTGACATGTCAATGAAAGTGCCAGTCAATAAGTGGGGGGTGGGGGCTGCAGGAGAGAGCCACAGTTTGAGTCACATGCACACATGTGCTTAATTTCATTTATAATGAAAAGCACACTTAAGATCTGCCTAAGTGTTTTTGTTGCAAAACTTTCATCAAAATCTAGCTTAGGAGAAAGCTTGGTAGCTTCTTAAATTCTGATTACTAAAAACTTGTCAAATTGAAAAAATAACCCATGTAATGGCCATTCCCTTTCCTCGTCTACTCACGTGCACTTCCACTGGTGTGAAAACATCCCAGCCAATAATTTCCATCAATCCAGTCAAAGATGATACAGGCTTTGCTGGCAGGACAGAACCTGCTCATGCCGAAACAGCGAAGCACCAAACACTCGCAGGCTGGACTGACAACAGACTTTAAACAGTTTCAAAACCTCTGACGTGACAAATGAGAGTGCAGAAGAAATCCAAGCATGTAACATGGACAACTCAAAGCAAAGAAATTCAATTCCATTCAATTTCAAAAAACAATAAAATTCTGAAACCAATGTTGCATTTACTATTACAGCTCTGGCTTGTAATGCTGGAGCTCCACAAAACCAAAATATTATTGCGCTGTACAAGTTCTACTAGCCTATCAAATAATATTGGGGTGGGCTGGTGAAAGGTTTATGTGATGAGTTAGAGCCGGTTCAGAACCTGCACACCCTCTCTAAGATCCTGAAGTACGGCTCCCCCACGCAGACTTTCCCATTTCCATGAAGTATGTGGTTCATCGCAGGTCAGTTCTGATGTTAAAATTTGTTGTAATTAGATGTGATGCTTCATTGAAAGGACGGTGTCTGAAATACAGTATCGTTATCAATAACAATTCAATTCAATTCAATTCAATTTATTTATATAGCGCCTATTTATGACAAGTCATCTCTAGGCGCTTAAAACCATTTAAAGGTATTCGGATATAAAAACCCTTGGCCACTTGGTGGCGGTGTTCGTTCAATTTGACATTGCACAAAGGCAAAGTATCCAGATACGTCTTTCTCATCCACTGGAATACTACCAACAGGACTTGCTGGACCAAAGTGTGGACCAAGACACCAGTCAGAGAAGACAAAGCAAAAGACACTGTCCACAATTGTCATGTCCTTGATTTTTGTTTAAGGTTGGGGGTTTAAAAGTAAATAAAAGCCATAACTGACTGTTCATTTATTCATTTAATGTCATTTCAATTCTGGCATTATACGTTATCATAGAATGGTGTCGAACTAGCGGCAGCCTGCTCTAGTTGCTCTGTTCATATAATGTCTTTACCTTGTATCTCTTTTAGCTTTTCTGACTGTCTTTTTGTCCTTTAAAACTCTTATTTAGAATAAATAAATAGATATAAATGATGCCGGTTTGCTGCACTGGTTAAATAATTTATCCTGGTATATGAGTAACCACGACAGCAACACAGTGAATTTCCAGAGAGGACATCTGCTTGGGCCAAGTAATGTCTGGAATATGACAAGCTGAAGCTGAGGTATTGTTTAGGTTGAGGAGGAACAAAGTCAAGAGTGATGAGGAGGTAGTTTAAACCTTTCTTTCCCCTCATCTTCATCATTAGGGAGATTTTGAAATCTATGGACAGTTACAAACTTTGGCTCTGACTGGGACACAATGCTATTGAAAATGTAGTATTATGTGTTCCAGAGTGACCCGGCTGCAAGACGGTTTTCTGGACTCCAACGCCTCTCTACCCAGAATAGATGCGAAAACAGAAATTGCAGACAGTAAACCAGGAGGGATTGCAATTCTTGTTCATACGGAATGTGAAGGGGGGTCTCTGCACTCCAGAAACTGAGCTTCTGGCTCTGGCTTTACGTACATGTCATCTACCAGGAGATATCTCGTGTTACGCTTCAGAAGCAGTAATGACCCAAAGCATTCATGGCGATCTCTGGAGATTTCAGCCAGTCTTCTCTTATTTTTTCCATACCATTATGATTTGAAGCTAGTTAGGTCATTTTCTCTTTTGTAGTTGTCAGATTAGAAGAAACTCTGTAAAATACAGTTTGTGTAAAACTGACACAAAATAGTCTTTAATAGTAACATTTTAACACTGTAAAGAAAAAAAATCAAGGACTGGATAGAAGTAGTTCAGCTATTTTTTTTCTTTTTTTAAAAGCCAGTGCAGCTACAGCACATGTCTTGACATTTGCAATTTAGTTATCCCAGGGGAAGTACACCGGCTGATGATCCAAGCTAAATTTCACTCCTTGGAAATTCCCTGCTAAGTTCCCACTAAGTAAACTTTTTTTTCTTTTTTAAACAACCTTTACTGCAGGACAATGATTTATGAAGAGGACAGCTCTGATTTCCTCAACCCAAAATCAAAATGTAAATAGAGCTGTGTGACCTCTTCAGGAGACAAGCTGGACAATTATACCGCTGCAGCTTCTCTTGTGTAGTGAAAGGTTCGAAAGACTCTTTTTGTGCAGGAAATAAATGTAAAAGTGACATGGAACTGTATTTAAAAAACAGATAAAAGGTTCACAATAACTGACATGATAAAGACCTTTTCAAGTGTTTTTTTTTAAAGACCCAGTGGATCAGCATGACATGACATTTGAGGTTTTACTAATATATTGGTGGAAGGATGATGAGGTCAGAACTGCCAGGAAGGAGGCCCAGAGGAAGACCAAAGAGAAGATTTATGGACATAGTGAAAGAAGACATAAAGTTAATTGGTGTGAGAGAAGAGGATGTACGGGATAAGGTTAGATGGAGATGAATGACTCGCTGTGGCAACCCTTGAATTTAACAGCCAAAAGAAAATGAAGAAGAAGAAGAAGACTTTTTTAGATGGTGTATCTCTAGAAGGAGGAGTGTATGGATTGACAGGTAATACTGGATCTAATCCTAACCCTGTTGGACTCACAAGAAAAATATTAATAACTGAAACATTTTTTCTTTTTTTCTTCCCAGTTTAGAAACAGATAAACATAAATGAAGCACAAACCCATCAAGAAACTGCTAAAAAAACAACTTTAGCAAGCCAAAATATAACATGAGATTAGCCAGTAAATTAGTTGATTCATTCTCAAGATCTCTATTTCTTTAACAAAACTGACAAACGGTCACTAAGAATCACATCAATGCAGACTATAACAAATGTAATTATTCTGCATCATTCTTATTCATCATCATATTTCCTGCAATTACAATTTCTCCATATATATTGCTGCAATGTAATTAAAAATGATTGATGCCCAACATTTTTCAGCTCAAACTAATCTAAAATGTGCTTTAATTGCTCCAGTCGCCATGTTTTAGCTATACATAATTGCTCCAGTCGCCATGTTTTAGCTATACATAATTGCTCCAGTCGCCATGTTTTAGCTATACATAGGAAGCAACAAAAGGAAGGTCAGCACTGCAAGCTTTAGCGCTGCTGAAAAGCTTAGCTTAGCTTTTACTGGTATGGTTACAGGGTGTCACCCTTCAATATGAAGGAGCATAAATGCCAACAATGATGTCGATCCTGTATGTATGCTACATGCATACTTGCTACGTAGAAGCATAAACCAGGCTTTATCCTGATTCGGTTTGCAAAGGCAGCAGCCTAAGAGTAGAAGCTCTTGGTCTGCCAGGACATCTCCTCTGGGAGGATACAGAGGCATTCCCAGGCCAGCTGAGACATACAACCTCTCCCGCTTGTCCTCATATAGCGACTGGACTTCTGCCATTTGTACAACACCTCCCTGGAGAGCTGTCCAGCAGGCATCTGAACCAGAGGCCTGAACCACCAGACGTCAACATTCTTCACTGTTTTGTTCTTTCTCTCAAGCCGAAACAGCGCCTCACCTTCTCTGACCACAGAGATTTTTGGCCCTCTACTTTGTAGAAAATGGTGTAAAATAAATATCTTTATTGGAAGTGGTGAACTCCTTCATCTGAAGTAGCACATAACCCCCAGCCAGGACAGGCCCCCTATATAGCCACTAAAGAAATACTATTTAATAGTATTGGTCAACCGCATTTGTTAAGTGTACTGATTTAATTTATAAATTTATGATGGGGAAGTTCAGAATAATGTTACACTTTTTCCTAACATTTCTCCAGGAAAAAAAGATTATTTGGCTTTTACATACTTATCACCCTGACAGACCTGTGTTTGAGAAGCAGAGCATGAAGTACGCTGGGTCTGTCCTCTGCTCTGATCTGATCGGAGATGATCATCGTCTCCACCATCAGATGGATGATGCCGGGCAAAGTGTTCTGCTCCAGGTCCAAAAGGATGGCACCTAGAAGAGGAAAACCAAGTGAGGGTCCTGCTAAGGTCACGCAGTCACAACATTGTTGTCAGATGAGTGAATGTCTCTCTAACACCTGTCTGCCTTCCATGTTTATTCTTGGGAGTTTTTCAAAACTGTCTTTTTTTTCATTTCAGCTGAGCATAGGAATACCAAAAGCACAAGACTGCTACAGTGTAGATCTGCACTGCTGCATGCATGCAGGAACGTTGTACCATGTGTAATGGTGCGGCGAAGCTCGAGCAAGCTGCGGAACGACAGAGAGGCCACATGAGGTTTGCCCCAGCGGTCTGTCTCCTCCTCCACATCCTCTTCAAACTTGATCCAGCGAGCCCGCTCCTTCCAGCGCATTTCATGGTCCTTCACAATCAGCTCGTTCAGCTCAACAAACAGCTAAAGAGGACAGAAACAGGAGCACAAAGCACATCAGACTTACATTATATGGACATTCAAATACAAAAAACAACAGTAACCAGTTTGAAGAAAGCTGGTCCAAACAAGGAACAAGGAAAAAAGTGTGAAGATACACCTTAATCACCTCAACGTGTTATCTACAATCTTTGTTTTTCCTCCTCAGTCAGAGGACTTGGCCAAATAAAAGAAAAATGGACCGGTTTGGACATATTTTCTTCTCAGACTAATACAAAATCACATACATTGTTTTCTGTGACATTTCAGCTGTTTTGCTTTGTCTTCCCTTGTTTGGGATTTTAAATAAAGCTGGAGCGCTCAAGTCTAAATCAGCAACAGATGACAAGATCTCATATTCAATTTGAGAGGAATACTAGTTTAAGATGAAATAGCATTAAAACATAATTATCTCTTTTAATGGTCCACTAAGACTGATTTGATTTAACTGTGGTGTGTTCTCATCAACCTTCATTCCAATGGCAGTAATTAAAAAAGACACTAAACAGCAAAGGAAGCTCTTGACGCTCCAAGGCTTCACAATGGTTAATGCTCAAAGTCTTTTTTAAAGAAAAGAGTTTTGCCACTGTGTTACAAACCTCATGGGTTTTCTTATCGGCCGCCCTCTTTGTCTTCTTTAAGCTGGATAATGGCATGGAGCTGTTGCTGGCTCGCGTCACCAGACATCGCGATGACTTCTTCACAAGGTGGCGCCGTACCCCAGGGTTGTCCTCAAATCTATGACCTGAAAAGCCACAACTATTTCAAGTCAAATGACTAAAGGTCAACATAGCTAACTCATGAGGAAGTTGAAAATGTGGATGTGGATTTACAAAAATACGGTAAAAATAAGCTAAATGGGCTCATTGACTGTGGATGGAAAAAGATTCTCTCATGTAAAGTTGGAGAGGCATCCATCACTGGAAGAGCTTGTGGGGTGATAGATAAATAATTCTGGCAAGACAAAAAAAAAAAAAAAACGTAAAATATTATTTTCTCTGGGCATGCGTTTATTGAAGATAAACATTTTGCACACAGTGTTTTTTAAATCCTTTGAATACAGAACTTAATTTAGTCAAGCCAACTTTATTTATAAAGCACGTTAAAAACAGCAACCACTGACCAAAGTGCTGAACATATGAAAAGCACTTTACACAACTGAGACACAAATTTAAAAACATAAAATAAAAACCACAAAAATTTAGTTCCTTCCTGTTGGACGGGTTCTCCTATTGTTGTTGACAAGGTCCCACAAGTGTCCCATGTGTAAAATCCCACAGTATTCTGTAGCTGTGACCATTATTCATTTCTTTTACACACTCTGCTTTGCTCTGGACTGTTGACCCCAAGTACTTAAAATCCTCCACATTCTTTAGCTTTGCTCCCAGTAGCCTCACTGTTCCACTTCCATAACTCCACCTCTCTAGGTTTTCCTCCTTCTGCTCCCTGCTCTCACTACAGATTACAATGTCATCTACAAACATCATAGTCATGGAGATGCCTGTCTAACCTCATCTGTCAGTCTGTCCATCACCATAGCAAATATGAAGGGGCTCAGAGCTGATCCTTGATGCAATCCCACCTCCACCTGGAACCTCTCTGTCATACCTACAACAGCTCACCAATGTCTTCTAGCTCTCTTACATGTTACTTGCATGTAATTGTAATGGACGCTGTAGGAGAGAGGATAATGTTGTGGGAGAGACAAAAAGAGATTAAAAAAACACCCTAAATATGTTTAGAACTTCAAATCAACTTTCTTCTGGTTTGTTTTTCCATTGGAATAGGCCATCACTTCTCAAAACAGCTTCATGATTTAAATGCTTTGTCTAAACCCACATTACATAGATCAGTAGTGTCAGTGTCAGTGTTAAATGTTAGATTATCAAATTTAATCAAAAGGCTGTTATGTGGGCTAGAACTGCATCTAACTCTCCACCTTTATTTGGACTTGGGGACAAAGTGACCCAAGAGAGACACTTTGGTAGAGTTACTTAGGTTTTATTTATTTTTTAAAGTTTTCTAGCCTACAAGAAGTCACAGTAAAACATGCCATAACTCTAAATTCTTTAACAACTTGACATTAACAATCTAAATGGACCAAAAACAGGCATCAGAACCATCTGTCAATGGTAACCTGAAATAATGTTGGTAACTAGTCTGGCTCTAATTCAGGTTCATTGTTTGCTGTGAGAGTTAAATGTAGAGATTTATTTTAGTGACAGAGAAGAACCATTCACATTTAAATCCCAGTCTGGAATCTAGGATGGTTCATTTTCAGTCTGGACGTGGTGTGCTTTGGGAGGGGGAGGGGCTCACGGCAGCACTGCTTGTTGAGGACTGCAGAACGATATGTGCTTTCACGTCAGAGTCTCCAAAATACCACAAAAGTGGCCAATAACACAAGAAAAAGTTGCTGGAGTTGACGCTAGTTGCTTTTGACAAACAAAGTCGACAGTTGGCAACTCTAGTCCTGCACCACTCTAACATACTTCTCTAGACTTCCCCCAGACTTCTTTGTAGAATACCACAGCTCCTCTCTCGGCATCCTGCTTTCTCAAGGTCTACAAAGACACAATGCAGCTCCCTCTGACCTTCTCTCTACTTCTCTATCAGCATCCTCAAAGCAAATATTACATCTGTAGTACTCTTTTTTGGGACATGAAACCATATAGCTGCTATCAGATAGTCACTTTTGCCCTTAGTCTCGCTTCCACTACTATTCCCCAAACGTCACTGAATGGCTCATCAACTTAATTCCTCTGTTGGTGCCACAACTCTGCAGGTCTCCCTTGTTCTTGAAAATTGGTACCTCATAATTCTCCTCCATTCCTCAGGCATCCTCTCACTCTCTCTAAGATCCTGTTAAATGTCCTAGTCAAAACCTATACTACCACTTCTAGACACTCCCATACCTACACAGTTATAGCATCAGGACCAATGCCTTTTCCAGTCCTCATCTTCTTCAAAGTCCTCCTCACTTCAGCCTTACTTTGCTATCTCCTGGTCCATAACAGTCACCTCTTCTACACTTGATTCTCTTTCATCAACTCTTCATCAACCTGTCAGTTCATTTCCAACTCTGTTCTTAATCACCTGCCTGCTGCATGTCCTTCCCATCTCGCCAACCTGTATAAATCAGTCTCTCTATCATTGCTGTCCAACCAAGCATACAAATCATTGTACATCCTTTATTTGTACTTGTCCACCTCTATATTCAACTTACGCTGCATATCCTATACTCCTGTCTACTCTCTTCAATCCTCTCGATTTCCCACTTCTTCTAAGCTAAACTCTTTTTCTGTACAAACTTCTGCACTTATTCCACCACCGAGTCTCACTGTCACACAAAATCTCTTACCTGTCTCCCTGATCACATTAGCTGTAGTTGTCCAGTCATCTGGAAGCAACTTCCAGCCACCGAGTCTCAACTCCTCTCTGAAAACCACACAACACTCTTCCTTTTTCAGCTTCCACTACTTTGTCCTCTGCTCTGTCTCTGTCCTCTTCATCTTTCTCACAACCAGAGCCATACTACACACCAAACATGTAGCCCACCTGTGTGCTCCACTCTTATAAGTCACTCTATGTTCCTGCCTATTTTGGAAGAAAGTATTCACTACAGACATTTCATCCTTTTTGCAAAGTCTACCACCATCTATCCTTCTGCATTTCTATCCTGAATACCAAACCTGCTCATCACTTCCTCATCACCTCTGTTGCATTCTCCAACATGTCCACTGAAGTCTGAACCAATCACCACTCTTTCATATCTGGGCATACTCTCCATCACTTCCACTTCCATTAATCTCCAATAAGGTACCAGCAGCATTCATTGTATTCAGTGTTTATATCAATACTTTTTTGTCCAGCATGACTGGCATGCTTGCATTAGGCAGCATCCATACCTCTTTGGCACATACTGTACATAAAGTGGGTTCACACAGCAGTGTGGGGTGGGGTGTGTCCAGGTGGGGTGTGTCTTCCTGCTAGCTTAAAAAAATAAAGCCTGTGTACCCGAAGTGTGAGAAAGTTGAAAATTCACAAACAGCTACACGGCCTCCATGACCAAACAATGCACAATTTAATGTCTATGCTTTCAGTGGGTAAACGTGAGTGGGAAGTAATGGTTGAGATGCAGAGGAGTTGAAGAGGGGAGGTCAAAGGCCTCCAACACCTGGAGAAAAAAGGAAACAAAAAGGAAGAGCATGAGGTTAAGCCCATTCTCAGTCATCATGGAAGATGGGATGAATGAGCCTATAATGCTGATAGGAGACAGTGGGAGTATCACATTTTTGAGACATGGCTGCAGGAGCATGTTTTGGAATAGAGATGATACAGATGGACAAAAGAGTTCAGACAGATGGACAGGAGTGGGGTGGGAGGCCTTGTAGTGCTCATGGCCTAATCCTGGGCATGTGAATGTGAAGGGGCACCGTGGCACCCTAGATGATGAACTGCTAGTTCTGAGTCCATCCATGCTCTCTACTGTGATTCCTGTCAATGCTGAATGTGATGTCATCACCTCAGTTGTTGCCAGGCAACAAACATAACACACTACAACATTCAAGATGAACTCTGGAGACTTGAGCTATGCCTACTATTCAATAGGTTCTCAGCTCATCTTTATTTTAATTCATACTGACACAACAATTTCCCTTTGGGGATTGCTAGAGTAATGTTCAATTCAATTCAGTTCAATTCAATTCAGTTCAATTCAATTCAAGTCAAGTCAATTTGATGGTTCTTAGAGATGGGTAAGGCTATAAAGCTGTTCACTTCTCTTCACTCATTAAAATCTGCGGCTAAGAACAGAGCTTTGTACTGTATCCCTGTGGTATTTTGACCAAAACATTCCCGAGACACTCCATTAATACCACAAGAAATTGAGTCAGCTTTTCAACAAAGGGCAGAATAAGTCTAATCTAAGATGACAAAGGCTTTCCATCACATTAAAGGTGCCTTATGCATTTTCTTTAACCTCTACTGTGATCTGGCATTTGTTTTTTTGTGCAAAAGTCAATGATGAAGTCATGCCATCAACCAAAACAGGAGAAGAGTATCCACGTATTCTGACTTCGTGATACAGACTCAGAAAACAGCAACAACAAAGGATCAGCTAATGACCCAAATCTTGAGTACTTATGTGCTGAGAATCACAATGTAGCATGTACCAGCTACTGGGGACCGGGTCAGCACAAATACTCTGACAGAACCCAGGTTTTCCAAAAACATTTTTATTTGGAGCACTTTCCAGTGCACACATGCAGAACTGGCTGCCTGGCTGCAGGTCTGGCGGTCCTCTCCTCCCCGAGTACCAGCGTGCTGATGTTACAATAGAGGGGCCCTGATTGGCACATGCAGCACAGGTGAGCCAGTCAGTCCCTCTCAGGTGTGGCTTCCTGAGCTGCAGTTTCACATCTGCTCTGCAGCTGGAGGCTGTGGAATAATGTTTCAGCATTACTCCTGGAATTGTAAAATTGATAACAGCTCCTTCATTATTTCACTAGGCATATAAAAATAAAGCTTCAGTTGGAAGTGTAGCAGAGACAGAAGCTACTTTTAAATCTCCAGAGATCTTCATGAATCCATTAGGTGTTGTGTTTGCTGCCTGACAACAGCTGTGCTGACGACGTCACAAGCAGCCTCAGGAGGTAATGCAAATGAAATTTCTCAGTGGACAGCAAGGACTGAAACTTATTGTCCAGAGTTCAACGTCAAGGTTGCCGAGGTGCCATTTCTCAGTGATGTATGCAGGGTTGCACCATCTGTTGTTCACAAGCACTGCAGGACTTCTGTTGGTCTGTTTACAGTCTTTTATCTTTTACTGTCCAAAATATGTGTCAAAAAAACCGGATACCTACCAAGGTAGAAAAACTGGTTAAAACCTCTTTCTTGATCTCATTTTTACTCTCTTTTCATCTTTGGAAAAATCTCAAAGAAAGGTACAAATAAGCAGAGGTACTACAAAAGCCTGCCAAATGAGTGGTGCCATTCTAGAATTCAGCTCAAGAGAGTAAAAACCTTAGGTATTTGGTACATTCTTTTAAAGAATGAAACTGAAAGAGGCCTTTGAGTTCAGTAACATCAAAAGGCCTGGAAGACCAAAGAAAAATACAAAACTGGATCCTTTGCCACAACAGCAGAATACTTATTGAAGAATGTAGGCATCAATGTTAAAATCTACAAGACAAACCTTCATGAATGTAAACACAGAGCATTTATAACAAGGTCAAACCACTGCTGACATCCAGATCAGAAAGCCTCCCTTATTTCAGCATATGATTTTTTTGGACAGATGAAACCAAAACAAATTTGCATCAGAATGACAGGAAGCGAAGAGAATGACACAGGAAAGGAACAGCATATCAAATAATGTGTCAAACAATGTGTCCTGCCAATGGCTGTAGCTGGTCTGTTTTGATGATGTGACTGCTGACAGAAGCAGCAATATGAATTCTGACGTGTATACGGCTATACTCTCTTCACATTCAGCCAAACGATGCAAAACCGATGCGGTGGTTGTATTGGCTACCCCTGCATCATTAAAGAAAAGAATGTCAGAGTAGTTTCTGAGGAGGAGGTTCTCCACACACAAAATACAAAAAGCACTCGCGGAGACAAGACGGTTTACTTTACCTACAAAAATAACAGAAATATTCTCCGGGTTGACTAGTACAAAACTTAAATACACGCTATTCTTTAAACTGTTTCACTCCTCACTGCTTCAACACAAAAAAAATCACAGCAGCTGTCTTTTCTCCTTAATCACAGCAGGGGGCGGACCCAACTAGGAGGAGTCCCTAAACAAAAAATAATAAAAGAAATAATAGTACATCTACCATCTATTATCATTTGCATCATTGTGGATCGATAATAACATTTATAATTTTGCAAATATTCAGGCTCCAACATCCCGGCCCTAATTGTTAACCTTAGCAAAGTAACAATTACAAAACTCGTCAAAGGAGCCTAACATCAAACAATAACGTTACTTAAAGCAATTTACCTATATTTGTCAAAATCAAAGTTCATTAACATTCCTATGCTGATTAAAGTTATCCACATAACATTCTCTTCATTCATCCTGCTGCCTCCATTAAAAGACAGCTTGTCTACTGGTCGCTGGATCACACTGGCTTTGGTTTTAACCAAAACACTTCGAACAAAACCCTTAGCATTTGGAAACACCTTTATAACACGGCCCACTGTCCATGCACTCCTTGGTGCTGAGTTATCCACGATAACAACCTGATCTCCAGGGCTGAGATTTCTTTTTTTGCTGCTCCACTTGCTCCCTTCGTGCATGAGTGTGAGATACTCCCTCATCCATCGTCTCCAGAAAAGATCTGCAAGATACTGCGCTTGTCTTTATCGCCTTCATGAATAGTGATCCTTTTTTTCAAAGACTCCAGGGGCCTCATTTATAAAACCTGTTACACAAGAAAACGTTGCGTGACGCAGGGTGAAATTTGTGGTCGCAACATTCCTCGCAAAAGTCGGGATTTATAAAGAATTTCCGTGTGTAAAAAAGTTCCCAATATTCCGAAACCTTTGGACCACACGCGTAATCTTGCATAATGCTAATGGTTTTTAGTGACTTCTAACACGAAACATCACATGGATAAAGACCTCTGCATAGCGCACAGCTGCATACGAGACCATCCTGGGGGTCTCAGGAGGAATTTCACCACGGTGCACGACTCCATGATGATGTCACATGACATTTAAGACAACAATAAGGTTCATTCTTAAAAAGTCCTTGAAAATGCGTTTGACACATCAGACATAACGTCACATAAACTACTCAGTACTGTTCTAATTTCTTTCAGTTCATCAGTTGTTTCTCTCTGATTTTCCAGAACAGCATCATCAGCATCCGTCCTCCTCCAGACGCGCATGCGCTTGGAGCGTGGTTGCATGGTCTCCATGGTTACCATTTTGACCAATAACATTGATCAGCTTGCTCATTTAAATACACATTGACATTCACCAGGTGTTTTGCATTGATCATTTGAGGTAGAATGTGGGCGTGTAGAGGGCAGGACAGGAGGCGGAGCCTTGTATGCAAACATTGACGTGCAGCTGTGATCTATGAAGGGAAATTGTTTGCTGGTGTGCGTACGCAGGGTTTATAAATCAGAATCCTTTTTTGCCGTACGAAAATTTTTTTAACAAAAACTTTTTGGCGCTAGAAATCTTTCAGCAAGGAATCTACGCAATGTTTTATAAATGAGGCCCCTGGTGGCATTGTTGCTTTTGCCCTCAGCTGGAGTAAATGGTTAGGTTCTAGTGCTTCCAAATCATTGGGGTCATTCCACACTGAAGTTATTGGCCGGTCATTTAGGATGGCTTCTACTTCATAGAGTTTCATCATCCAGTGTTTGTTCCTTTAGAACAGATGTGAGGGTCTTTTTGATTAGACGTATTAGTCTTTCCCAGACTCCACCATGGTGAGCCCCAAAACGAGGGTTAAAATTCCATTTTATTCCCTCTATTGAGAGGGCGCTTTGTGTCTTCTGATGAATTAGCTCTCTTAAAGCTTCTTGTAGTTCCTTCTGTGCTCCAACAAAGTTTGTCCCACAGTGTGTTCTGATACTCATCACTGATCCTCTTCTGCAGATGAATCTCCGTATAGCATTTATGCATGAGTCTGTAGTTAAGGACTTTGCCATTTCTCGGTGAATAGCTCGACTCACCAGACAGGCGAATACGACCCCCCATCGTTTCACCTGAGCTTGTCCCCTTTGTACTTCAATAGGACCGAAGTAGTGAATGCCAACATGGCTAAAAGGAGGTCGGTCCAGAGACAAGCGGTCCTCAGGAAGAACTGACATTTTTTGTTCACCAGGTTTTGCCTGCATTCGTCTACAAAATACACAGCTTTTGATGATTTTCCTGGAGGAAGGAGTTTGCATGAGGGAGCCAAAATTTCTGACCTAGCCTGGAAAGCATGTGGCTTCTTCCTGAGTGCCCAACTTGATGATGGATTTGTTGTAGGATGAGGTTGGATATATGTGAACCTTTAGGTAGAATAATAGGGATTTTCTGGTGATGGGCATAGCACTTTTGTTTATTCTGCCACCTACTCTCAGGATTCCCTAATCAAGAATCGGGTCCAGTTTAAGGATGGTACTTCTTGAACTGAGAGACTTGTCTTGTTCCAGGTAAGTAAATTCACAGTGAAAGTAGCATTTTTGTTCAAAACAAATGATAGCTTTTCTGCCTCCTGCATATCCTCCACTGACAGGTTTTGGGTCCCATGTTTATCTTTCAGCTCTTTCATTGCTTCTGAAGAGATATGAGTTAGACTTTTTCTTTGCTGAGTTAGCAGTAGGAGCTGTTTTTTCACCTTTAGTATCCAGGCTACAGACTTCTGAAGTTGGTTCCATGTTGAGTGATACTTGATTGACCTGCACATTGGATGCTGATCTTCCATCATCTCACTGCTAACTGTGATCTCCTTTCTCACCTCAGGGTCATTTGCTGGTATTTCTTCTAGACTTTCTGTGTGCTTTAGCCATGTTCTTTTTTCTCTGCTGAGATATTCAGGACCTTTCAAAGTGCAGATGGCTTATGATCACATACTGTGAAAAAACTCAAGACTTTTTGAAGGAAAAGTTTAAATACATCAGTAGCCAAGACAGACACTTGATCTCAATCCAAAAGTGCACGTTCAGTTATTGGAGATAAAACTGAGGGCGGAAAGGCTCATAAACAACTGAAGGTGACTGCAGTTAATGCCTGGCATTCCTTCCCCCCAGGAATTATGTGATGTCCAAGCTCTCCAGACCATGGTCTTGCATCTTCTGACCACCCTGGCCTCAACCTGCACCTGTTGACTTGATGCTATCAGTCTGAACCTCTGACCACCACATATTTATATATGTTTATATCAGATATTTGTATAATCTTGTACAACATGTTATATATTTTAGTCCCTCTCCTCTCTGTCCCTCCTCATGTCTTCCTTTACCCAGCTGGCTCTCAGCAGGAGGGTCCCCCCCAGAACTGATCCAGGTACTGGTACTCCCACGAACAGGTTCTTCTCTGTCCATTGTTGGGCTTTGCCATGTGCTCAGGGGTCATCACCTGGGTTTCTCAGAAGCTCCTAGAGATGACTTTATTGTAAATAGATGCTATATAAATAAAAGTGAATTGAACTGAAATGAATTTAGTAAGTTGTTGCCAACAAAAGATTCACATTTCATGTCTCATCCAAAGGGCTTTACCAGATTTCAATCCACATGGTTACCATGACATGAACAACGAAGAACTTACTGAAACAAACCATTAACAATACTACTCAGAATTAAGACCATGTCACAGACGTCACTTCAGGCAATTAGCCTAATATGCTAAGAAGGGTATAAATAAAAAGCCAGCTTATTCTTGACAATGACAAAAGTTAAATCTAAAATCATTCTCTTTGTTTCAATGAGACAATTCAATAAAACAATCAAATTATTTATAACTATAATTTCAGCTGAATCTCAATTTATCAAAACTTACACGGTCTAAAAGGATTTCAGGCTATTTTTTTCCATATTTAATTACAGGATAAATGTTGTCAAAACTGAGATAAAACAGCCAAGCCACACATTGCTTTTCAATGAACTGCCTTTCCACTCTACTGTAGCCCAAAGCCAAATGAGTCCACTGGATCGATACAAAAGTAGGAAAACGCAGCAGTGAAGCTCCTATGTCGCTCAATACTGAGGACGACTTTGCTGTGTGTGTGTGGCCATGAATAAGCCTTTTACTGGCTGTGCTTGTGGAAACCAGTGAGATCCCCTCTATTGATTAATCATATAAAAATATTTGTGATTGGATCAAAGCATAGAAGCATGTCATTTTTCACTAAGACGCATCACTGAATGCAAAGAAAACTACCCAACAAAAGTTGAATCTCTGCTATGAAAATGTATAAAATGAAACAAGCACGACTTACGAACGGGTTCAAGTGGTGACTCCAGCTGTGAATGGATTGATTCCAGCAAGTCATAATCATCAAAATCCAGTACAAATTCTTCAAAGTCCTCAAACCCATCCACAATTGAAAACGAGCTGCGGTGCTCATGTTGGTGCTGCATTTGGGCGCTGATGCCTTTCTGGACACTGCATCGTCGATCTAGTCCATGGTTGTCAGTTATTTTCTTACCAGAAGACCCATGTCTTTGGTTCTCCTGTCCCTCAATATCTGTCATCTCCACAATCGGTACCTCCTCCTGTCCTCCTCTCTACAAGTGAACACTCTGCTCATGCAGAGCTTGCAACTCCTGTATGCCGTTCCACTTCTTGGGTAACTGTTCTAAAGATCCTTGGTCCCACTTCCTCTTTCTGTTGGCTGTGCAAAAGCATATAAGTAAGTAACCGACCATCAATTGTAATTCGAGATCTGCAAACAGCCAAAATAAGTTCAGGAAATTATCAAAACAAATTGTCCACCATCCAGTCCAAAGGTACAAGTGATAGCAACACAAGATTTCAATGTACAGAAAAAAATTCTGGACTGGGAGCTCCACCAGTAGGCAGAACACTTCCTACTGGATCCCTAGACTGAGAATTACATAAATGGCAACATCTGCTTTCCGAACAATGCTAAAAGAACATATTGATAAGGGGTTGGTGAACAGCTGTGAGACCCAGTGTCAGCTGAATGTTGGTGCCGCCCTTTTTTAGTGATGTCCATGGTATTGATCTTTGTAGATGCTGGAAAAGCAAGGAAGAATGCATCGGAACAGGAAGGTTGATGCCCTTTGTTTCCATTATGCTACCATCACTTTCAAAACATGTGATGTGTAGGAGGGTAAGGACTGAAGTCCTAACGATGGCCTCTTTGTACAAAATAAATGAGATGGAAAACACATCTGCATCATGAAGATCCGAGAAGCTTGAAAGTCCACCTACAAAAATGGTCCCCAACCTGATGAAAAGAACAAAACAATGACTATCTGCTCCAGCTCTTCGCTCAGTGGCTGCATCACAGTTCTAATTATCCACTGAAGCCGCACTATTCCTGTCCCTGCATTTCCATGGAAACCCCTGAGGTATTATGGTCTGAGTCGTCAACAACAGGTGCACAAATGTGAGTTACACAGGGCCCTCTTTAAAAACATGTGTAGCATGCTTGAATATTATATGTTTGACTCGCTGTTTCCA
>JBAMYA010000014.1:6030960-6051620 GCA_037176975.1 Arrhamphus sclerolepis | reverse complement strand
ACATGTAGACTGGTTGGGCAAACTCCCATGACCCCTCCAAGACTCCAAAGAGGGTGTAGAGCTGGTCCACAGTTCCAGAACTGGGACAAAAACCACACTGCTCCTCCTCCTGAGTCCCCAGAGTCTGCTTCCTTGTCGGAAGACATGTCACCGGGATTGAGGAGGACTTCGAAGTATTCCCTCCACCGATCTACAACATCCCGAGTCAAGGTCAGCAGTTCTCCACCTCCACTGTACACAGTGTTGATGGAACACTGCTTCCACCCCTGCAGGATGGTGGACCAGAATTTCTTCAAAGCCGTTCAGAAGTCATTCTCCATGGTCTCTCTGAACTCCTCCCATGCTTGAGTTTTTGTCTCAGCAACTGCTGAAGCTACAGTCCATTTGGCCTGATACCTGTCAGCTGCCTCTGGAGTCCCACAGGTCAAAAAATTCTGATAGGACTCCTTCTTCAGCTTGATGGCATCCCTCACCGTCTGTGTCCACCAGCGAGTTCAGGAATTTCCAGCAAGACAGGCACCTCCCAATCACGCCCCTCCAGGTCTTACTGTCGTTGCCTATGTGAGCAGTATGTCCCAGCAGGACGACGGAGTCTCCAGAAGGAATGATCTCCAACACTCCATCCAAAACTCCAAAAAGGGTGGGTACATAAGCACAAACAACAGTCAGGACCCGTCCTGCCACCCGAAGGCGGAGGGAAGCTACCCTTTTGTCCACTGGGGTAGACCTCCAATGTACAGGCACCAAGCTGAGGGGCAGTAAGTATACCCACACCAGCTGTGCGCCTCTCATCCGGAGCAACTCCAGAGTGGAAGAGAGTCCAGGCCTTCTCAGGGATACTGGTTCCAGAGCCCAGGCTGTAAATGGAAGTAAGTCCAACTATATCTAGTCTGAACTGCTCAACCTCGCACACCAGCTCAGGCTCCTTCCCTGCCAGACAGGTGACGTTCCATGTCCCTAGAGCTAGTTTCTGTAGCCGAGGATCTGACGACCAGGGTCCCCGGCTCTGGCCACTGCCCAGCTCACTTCGCACCCGACTCCCATGGCACCTCCCACAGGTGGTGAGCCCACGAGAAGGGGTGCCTATGTTACCCTTTTGGGCTGAGCCTGACCGGGCCCCATGGGCGAAAGCCCAGCCACCAGGCGCTCGCCTCCAAGCCCCACCTCCAGGTCTGGCTCCAGAGGGGACCCCGGTGACTCACGTCCGAGCAAGGGAAACTGGAGTCCAATGGTATTACTCACCATAGGGATTTTTGAACATGCTACCTCTTCCGGCAAAAGCTGTTGTAAAAAATATTTAGTTTAGTAATTTGATTTAATTTTCATAAAAGTTAAATAGAAATGTGGCCTTCATTTTTGGTGCTTGATGATATCCATTGTTTTTGCACTGCATTCTGGGTACCAGTGCCTTTTGACCTTTAACAACTACATTTTTCTAATTACTCAAAGTAAAGAATAAAGGAAGCAAGGCATTGTTGACTATATTCTTTCATCCTAGATTTTTTTTTGTTAATATCTGTAAGTCAATACCTAAAAAACTAAAATTAAGAAGAAAATTTAACTAAAACTAAACAATTTTCACAATTAAAAGTAAAATTAAAACTAGGGATGCTCTTGTTAAAGTGATTCAAACTAAAGTGAAATAATCAAACAAACTGACAAACAAGATAAAAATAAAACATTAGAAAATTAAAAAGTATTATAAGTGTGCTAGCAACAGGGATGTCCCTGTCTCCACCCTCCATTTCAGTTCCACCAATATTTTTTGTAGAAAAACTCATTTAATTGTATAAATGTTCATGGATGCAGCCTGGCTCACTGATCTGCTGTAGAGTTGTTATCTTTCAAACCATCTGGAAATCAAACTTGCTTGTATACAAGGCAGCGGGAGAAACCACAAAATACACAAACGATCCCTCGATCACTCATGCTTACTTTAGCAACATGCTTAGCAGCGACAAGATCTTTGGAGGGAGCTCAGCGTGCTGCAGCACTCGCTTGCCTGAAGTTTCCTGATGCATCTTGGGAGTCTCGCAGCTCTGAGTGAACCAGCTGGGTTGGTTGTGGGAAGGACCAACAAAGAACAGCTGTCTTTCTCATTAACTCTGATTTCATGCCTTGAACCCCTCAGTTCCACACACAAATGCTCACACCCCGTCTGATGGAAAGTCCATCACTTGGTGCTGTTTGCAGCTTGTGAACATGGCCCACCGCTGTTTCCTGTCAGACAGTTCATGTTTGAATATGTTTGGCAATGCCGAGTTTTAAAGTCTTCAACGCTTTTTTAACCAACAACAAATAAATTTATTTGATTCATGAACAGCTGATAAATACCTACTGTACCTTATAATTGAAATTTATGTTTAGATAAAGACTTTTTTAGCTGTGTGAGCAGAGCAGCGACGGTTGGAGACGAGCTGATGATGTTTCCATGATCATCGTCATCATCATCATCTTCTTCTTCTTCTTCTTCCTCTTCTTCTTCTTCATTTGAATGTTTGAAAGTAACCTGAACCTTACAAAGATTTTTATAACCTCTAGTGGGAGAAAATGGTCTTACAAGGCTTGCTGGTCCGTCCTCACGTCCTCAGAACAGTTTTTCAGAGGCTCTTTCATCACCACAACGCATCTATCTAAAGACATACTGACATTCATTGAGTGGATTTTTTTATTTTTTTATTTTGTAGTGTTATTTATTTATTTATTTTGTTTTATTTTAGAAGGATCATCTTTGATGTAGTGTCACATATCAGACTGAAGATAAGAAACTTTGCAAGCTTTTGGGTCAACAATATGAGAATGAACAGTTTCATCATTTTTATTGTAACTGAGGGAAGATTCAATGTTTTCACCATTAATCAAAAAGGACTCAGCTAAGATTTCTCTCTAAATTTAGACACTTGAAGGAAAGACCACCCATGTTAATGTCAGTCTACGTTTTGCCTTTGGCGCCTCTGTCAGTAAATTCTGCTCGGTGATGAGACTGAAGGCGAAAATGAAGTGAGAAATCAAAAGCAGTCAAATTTCTTGCTCCAGTTTGTCTTCAGAAAAGAAAAGTTTATAAGCTATATTCTTGCTTTTAATGGCCCAGTAAAAAGGGCTTGCCGGCTGACTGTGAGTCTTGTTTAGTGTCCCAAAAAAAGCAATAAACAGCAATTTTATGATCCTGCGTTGGAGCAACTTATAAACAGAGACCAACAACAAAGAAACAAAGAAACAAGCAGAACTCTTCAAACATGCAAAGTAATGTTTCCTTCTCCCCTCATGGCATCCTCTAGTCAGAGTTACATTCTGGGACACGCTGACAGTCACTGGAAATCCTGAGATCTTGTGAACATGGGAGTTGTTCTCTCCCAACCACCGCAGCCTGTGAGGGGATGGTTATGAGAGAGGACTGACAAAAGGGGGAGGAAAATTAGGCTCACCAGCATTCTTCTCATTTAAAGCTGTAACTACACACAGAAAAAAAGCACTCGCACATTCTGGGCTGGGTCTGCTTGCTGCTTACAGGGAGAGGCACTCCTGCATTCATGGTGGTGTACTGATAACCTGAGACCTTTTTTTCCTTTTCATCCCTTTTTCCCCTTTTCTCTGCACACAAGGAAGACACATGTCTTTCTTATAGACATGATGAGCTCTGTGCATTTAAGGACTTTCCTTTTTCTGGTCGTCTCGGTTGCTCAGGTTTTGATTGTGACATGTCAAGATGGGACCAGCGGTAAGTGAAGCACTCTGTTTGTTTGTTTGTTTAGCACCTAAGGTGGCTGACCCTCAAGCATTAGCTTGGACATTATGAGATTGGGTTAGAAACCCCTGAGCAGAAGTTGTGTTTGCTTGTATCATGATCAGATGATACTTAGAGATAATGTTCTTTTTTTCATGCATTGTGTGCTGGATATTATTTCTGTCTCACAGTGAATCCCTCTTGTACATGGCAACTTCATTTTTTCTATTGACGAGTTCAAACAGAACATCTGTGATGAGGAGGATTAAGACAAACCTTATATGTTCATTAGAGAGACTGTTTATGTTTGAGATGGTTTAAAAGAGATGATAGCAGCTATTGTGGATTATCTGTAATTTGCAAACAAGTCCTGCATGTCAGGAAACAGTCTCGTGGACATCTGTCAGCGATTGCAAATGATGTCACCCCAGGGCACTGAAAAAGTGCAGGGAAGGGGAAATGAGCACCTTTGCGGGTTTTTGCATGAGCGTTCCAGCTCTTTGGAACATTCATTAAGAATCACCACAACCATTTATTTTTCACTCTTGGACCACGTTGTACATGTATGAAAAGAATTTCGGCAGCCTGCGCACCTTTGAGGGGAACGCAGGCTGCATGTTAATTCAGGGCAGATGTGAAGAGGCATGAGCAGCAGAGATGCTGTCGGACTCTGAGTCAGAGGCTGGGAGTCTGTGGATGTCTTCAGCTGGAAACACAGAGCGCTGGCTGGAACACCTGAGTGTTCTTGTTTTACTTGAACTGTGTTTCCACCTTCTTCGTTTTTTCCCCACCAGGATCATGTTTGATCTCTGGCATTGTCAGCAGGTGATGTCATGGGCCTCGCTGAGCACTGAACAAGTCGTCCGATGGAGGGCTGAGTGAAGCATTGTTGACAGTTCTGTTTAATTTTGTCAAAGAAAATGCTCTCCCCTTCAGGACAATTGGCATTTTTGCCTCATTATGTCATTTATTTAAACAAGTTCAATAAGCTCTTTGCAGCTGTGGTGTGATAGGTAGAGCTCCACCTTGTGGTGGGTGAAGCTGTCCTCTTTCTACACTCAGGAAATATTTCAACTGTCATACAGAAGCATCATTTTTGACAACACCAAAAAGCAACATTGAATTCACTGAGTCACATAAACATTGATTAAAACTGAGAAGGGAGCAAGAAAAAGGCTCAAACTGTACTCAGCTCTGGAGGTTTCTGCTGCAGGAAGAAAACCTTGTGTTCATTAGAGTTTGACCCACTTAAATCATAGAAGCTGTGGTCCAATTACCTCTCTGTCTACGTTTGTTCAAGAGAAACAGCACAGCAGTTGTCTCTCAGCTTCATTCCATGGAATAGTGGAGGATGAGGGGATTGCAGATGAAATCAGTGGAAAGTTCGCAGCGTTCTGTAGGCCAAAGGAAAATGTGGTTCACCGGCACTTTGGGACAATGAAGTTGTGTGTCTGTGAGAAGGATTTAAGACACCATAACTGGTTATGTTTGTGTGGAATTACTTTTACACTTTATTTACACTTAATGTGGAACAATGAAGTCCACGAGGCACCATCTTCAACAAAATAAAGCCTTCAGCGCTATAAACTCACTGACTCACACTGGGGTGCTGCGTTCACCCCTCGCAATTAATAAGGCCTTTTATAGAAGAATCACGAAGTGTGTGCGACTGATTGTCAATAAAATTAGCAATTTTTTAACTGATACAGTTGTTGAGGAAACAAACATTTCCAGTTTGAGAAGGAAAATAAGTCTTTGTTGAAGGTGTTAAGGTGCTATGAAAACTGCAAACTTGCTCACGGCGAATATTGAACATTTTTTTCAGTAGATTTGAGCTGTAAAGCTGTTAATTACAGCCGTGAGTGGAAAGTTGGTTTGCAGATGAATGTAAATGGCATCTGGGATCAAGAAGAAGACTTTAAGCTGTCACTTTGAATGGCTGACACCGATATAGATTACCAGGATGAAAATATAGCACCTGAATCAGAAGAAGTTCAAATGTTCAACAGACACCCAAGCCAGAACGAGAAATTATATATGTGTGTGTGTGTGTGTGTTTGTGTGTGTGTGTGTGTGTGTGTGTGTGTCTTCTCTTGTTTTTGTTGCCTCATCAGGACTATTTATGGTTCAACTACTCATCTTGTTAGGACCAGAATCTGATTTCTGTGGTCCTAGTTAGGTTAGGGTTAGTCCAAGGTTAGGTTTAAGCTAGCATTAGTTGAAGGTTAGGTTTAGGTTAGGATTGGGTCCTAGTTAGGTTAGGGTTAGTCCAAGGTTAGGTTTAGGCTTGAACTGGTAATGTTCAGTTTAGGATTAGGCTTTACAAAAGAAATGGAAGTCAAGGCCGTCTCCGTCTAAAGAAAGCTAGTCTGTATGTGAGCCGTCCTCCCAGATGCTGGCACAACTGTGAAACATCTTCAAAGATGTAACTTTGTGCCGCACATCAAAGACTCTCAGCACCTAGTCTTGGGGAGACATCAGCTTTGCTGAGTTTCATTTGTCGCATCACCAGGAGTTTAATGCTCATCATGGCCAAACCACAAATTGGCTCCAAACGTTTTGCCCTCTATGAGAGAGAGAAAATGAAACACATGAACAGAAAAGCATAAAAAGTGGTATTCCAAATCAACAAACCTAAGTGAGGTCACCCAGTCTTTCAAATTGGTTCCAGTTGTTGTTGCCACATCACTGACATCGCAACAAATGGGCTGTTTTCTACCAAAGCCAAAACATCCAAACATGTGAATTCAACCAGGTCCACAGACGGATTTGATTAGAAACACATGCTGCATTTTTGAGCTATGACTCGATTACACGCCTCTTTTCTCTTCGGAGCTCAGGCGCTCAGGTTCACCAGATTTCACATCGTCCTGAGTGACACAGTGGAGGATGTGTTATCAGAGGTGTGATGGGCAGGTGTGAGGCTGTGAGGTGGGACGGTGCGGTCGCAAAATCAGTGGAAGGTTTTTAAATACAGCTAGATCATGTGAGGAACTGCTCCATGGGAACTGCTTATAAACCAAAGTGTTGCAGTCAGCAAATGGAGGATTGGGGTGGAGGGATGATTTCCAGATGTTCAAAAAAAAAAAAAAAAAAACCCTCTTTGGCCGTTTTAGGAAAGTTTGAAAAACGTTCTACAGATTGTTGGAAGAGGAGGAAGTTAAACAGCAGATGTAAAACAGAATGCTTCAGTGCTGTAGGACGACTTGAGCGCAGACAGATGTGAAACTAGCTGGCTTTTTCACCTAAACAGTTTGAGGGACAACTTTTGGCCTGTATCTTTACAGGCTGGAGTTAAAGTAAGTATTTGTTCAAAGGCCGTGTAATTATGATTCCTCGTGACATCTTACCTGGTGCTTGATTGGCACTTAGTCACCCGTGTGTCCTGTGATCCTCTTAGTTTGTCCATGTGGGAGGATGACAGGATGGAGCTTAAACACAGAACAGGCTGGATTTCAAAAGAGCCGTCGCCGTCTCAATTTCACTCTAATTAACAATGTGCCAACTCTAAGAGTTATTCTTACAGAGGGAGGCTGGGCCACTGAATTCAAAAACATGTCACTGGGGCACCAAGCATCCATGTGGGGAGGAGGGTCTGAGTTGAAAATATGTCTTCCAATCTTCCAGTGAGTTGTTCAGGCTTCCTGGGTACTGTAGCCCCCCTTTGTGAAGTTCTCTGAGGTGACTTTTGTTCTGAATTGGCATTAATTAAATCTCATAATAATCTCATCTGACCACACACAGGCTTGGCTGCGACATGGGTCCGCTGTCATGAAGCTGCATTTTTGTCGCCGCTTATATATAGACATTATGAGTTCATTTTATTCAGTTAGGAAGCAAAACGATGTTTGACGTGACCCTTGGATGGAACTTGAGCCAAGTTCTCAAAAGAAGCTTTGCCTCTTGTTTCTTCATCCTAATCTTATTGGTTCCAGAGCTTTAAGTAAATACAATAATATACTGCAGTAATACCCATTTAATTGTCCTGAAATGGGCTGAAAATCACAATGGTTCTAAGTTCTTAAGCAAATATTATCTCTCAACAATTAAAAAAGTAATATTGTCCTTCCTTAAATTCCAAGAAAGCAAACACCGTGATGAGGCTTGTGAGCCGTCAACACATGTTCAGGGCGCTCTGCCTGTTCAGCCTGTGTTTATACAGCTGTTTGTAGTTCCTCCAGCTTCTACCCTCTGGAGCTTATCCTCCGCAGGCTGGCAGGTTTCTCACTAATGTAGCATTCGCTCACACATGTACTGAGTCTGTCCCCTGGCGACTTTTCCAAAGGATGCTGCGATTGATTTCAGTCAACCAATTTGGAGAGATGTTATGGCCAAGTGGAGCTTCTCTGTCTCCAGCTGAGGCCAGGTCGTGATTCAGCAAAATCACATTAGTTTATTCAGTTTCAATTTTCATCCATGAGCAAGCCTGAGGTAAACTTTAAGGATTTCAAATATGTTTTTAAACCCTTGGATTCTTAAAGGCGGCATGAACTCATAAATTCTTTAAAACCTACTCAAGTATTACGCTCACTTGTGTTTAAATGCCACAAAATGGTGACAGTCAGCCATAATTGTATGTTGTGGCTCAACCTAAATTCTATGTTGTAACAGGGTTATGTATGTTACGGCTTTAGAGCGTGAACGAGTGGAACCACACGAGTGCTGGTGGCTGAAGAGGTCACCGGTGTGACCTGAGATATGTCAATGACAACTCCTGGACATCTGATGAAGTGAATCTGAGCACCCTGATGTAGGTGGTCCTCCTGGAGCTGAAGCGGGTCTGTTAACAGTAATAATGTTGAACTTAGTGGCGGTGTAAGAATGAGTTATCCTACTTGTGCTTATTTATGGCTCGTCATGTATCGTGGATGCTTAGTTTTAGCTTGCCCACATATTTCTTTACTCCCTTGTTTGACATCAACGCTGGTGTTGTGAACCTTTCAGTAAAATCAATGAAATGCTGTCTTAAATACAGAACTATAAATCGTTACAATGAATGCAGTTTTCTTTTTCTTTTTGGTGCAGACATGAATATTTATGACAGTGAATCAGGCCTGTTTCATCAAAAACAACTCTTGTGCTTCAGGTTCCTAAGAGAGGGACTCAAAGCATGTCCGTCAGGGACTTTGGATATCCAGTAAAAAAGAATCGTGCATTATTTTTTGCACAATGCCGAGTCTGTGCTGCCTGTGTCCAGTGAAAGTTCCTGAACAGACACGTCTCACATGGAGCCAGACCACTGACATGTGGAAACGTCTGCTTCTAGCTGGTGAGTCATGGTCACCATTTAGCCTGGATGATTACAACAAATGGGAAGAATTCCACCGCAGAGAGGTGGCCAGAAAAGACGGGGCTTCTGAGGATGAGCCCAGCCAGATAGAGGATTTTGGTTGGAGTCCAGCTAATCGTAGCCGGCTTCACATATCAGGCATCCTCACTGCTCAGACTTTCAGGTGTTTACCGATTCTGAAGCTTGTGCATTTCAACCACAGGGACAACAAATCCAGAAACTGGCAGTGTAATTTTCCTCATCAAGCTCTCAGATTATACCCATATGAATGACATCAAGAACTGGCATTTTGCATTTTGGTAAACTCACTTACAGCAAAGCCGCAGCAGTTTGTCTGCAGGACCAGGAGGCCCTACAATAACCTTATAATTGCTGTGGTGTATAGACATTTTTTTTCAGTTAGAGTGTAGCAATTCCACACTAACAAAAGACCACAGGTTTACACAGCCTGAACTGTGCTGTGCAGCATGTCAGTCTTTATTTACAAGCTAAACTCTGAGAACCACGCAAAGGCATTTTAAGAACTTCAGCATTCATTTTCGAGGCTTTCGCTGATGTGGTCTTGCAATTTTGGGGGGAAGGGCAAGCATTAAAGGTGGAATCATATTACTGCATGCTATATTTACAGTATTATGAGAGGAGGAGTTCTGGCACCATTGCAGATCAAAGTGGAAAGAACAAAGGACAGAAAAGGGGTTTGGAAGAGGCATGATGGAGAGAAAGAGCAGGGAAAAGAAAGAAGATTGTTTGGATGTGTTATCAAGGACAAATGGATCCCTGAGTGAGCGTCACACTGGACTGGTGCAACTCCAGCACAGGAAGTTGTGTTGAAATGGAATTTCCTCTGAAGCGGCACGTGTTTTGGCTCTGGCTGTTCGTGACGACAGTGATTTATGGTCAAGAGACAAGACAGGCATTAGATGAAAACAGTGTTTTTGGTGGGACGTTATTAAGCATGCCCTTAAAATATACAGTAAAATTGTGTCACGTAGCAGCAACATGTTGCTTTTTAACTTTAAACAACGAGGTGGGCTGCTAGATGTTTTAAACCCAAGTCTGGTTTGAGTCTGCTGTTACAGATCTTTTTGCCTCACACAGCTGCTGATGACATATTGAATAAACTATGTAGCTGCTGCAGATGGAGAGGAGGAGCTGAAGTAAACAAGCAGATCTACTAAGAAAAAAATCTGCTGCTTGGCATCGGTGACATCGCTGGAACCCTCAAGATTCAAGTGAAAAAGATTTTCATTGGTTGATGTAGTTCATGTCACAAGGACATGAGTGGGAAATATTCCCATCATACTTCTTTCATTAGAGGGAAAAAAATCTCAGTGTGTGTGTGAGTGTGTGTTTGTCAGAGAGAATCTAGGAGTAAGTGGATTGAACTGTTTTCTGAGTTAGAAGAAAACCTGACTCTGTTTAAAATGCTTTTTATAAACAAAATGGCTTCCAGACAACCTGATTAGGACCGTCCCGACCCAACGATGTTTGGCCGAATCAGAAACTGCCCCAAACTGAACAGAGCTGAAGGGTTTCTGATAAACTGAAGAATAAGTGCAATTCCAAACATTTGGTCTAAACCTACTTTTGTTTGGAGAGAACAAGGAAAATAGATTTAGCATTCTGGACATTTTTTTCGAGTTTGGAATTAAGTTGTCGTCTATCACACAGTATGTTGAGTCTTAATCTCATGGCAGATTATACTAAACTATGTTGACCTGTTGTGCAAAACCTTACAGATTCACAATAAAAACTCAAAAATTGCACAGCGACTAATTTTCTTTTGTAAATTAGTCTCAGGTGGATTATGTTTGGATACTTGGGGGGGCGTTGACCCCAGTGTTAGAACATCCCAGTGTACAGAAGAATTAAAAACATACTCACAGGCTGGTACAAAAAAAAAGAAAAAAGCTTTTGTCTCCATAGCTAGACTTCAAATCCATAAGGAGTGCCTGGAGGGAGGGTTCCTTTTTATGTACCACATCAGGGGAAACTCTTGGATTGACAGTGACACTTCAGATGTATTGTTTTAACTAGCTGGGGGGACAGGGCAGGGCGGGGTGGGCAGCTCTGGTTTGTCCTGAAAGGGACGGGCTGAAGACTGCCAAGCTGCCAACAAAAAAGTAGCCTTTGGCTGGAGGCCAAGCTGGCATTTGCGTCGGCCTGCGGGTGGACATCCAGTACCAGTACACAGTCTAAGCACTGCTGTTGCCAAGCAACCATGGAAAACCTTGGCTACCGTGGCCTTGCAGTTAGTGATGCATAGTTGAAGTAGTCTGGCAGAGCTCTTTTGGCTCTGGATGGATGAACACATGCAATCAAAATGAATGTAAGAAAACATTATTTAGCATCAAAGACTATAAACTTAAGCTAAACTAAGCTACAATAACTAACTTGTGGTAACTGAGGCATGATGGGCATGTTCCAACTACCAGCCAAACCTGTTCATTTTGACCATTTGCCCCATTTTGAATAACCAGTGTTGGGCAGAATCAACGTTTGAAAAGATAGCATCCTCCATAGGTCTGACAAACGGATTCAAATCAAACACTCTTCAGAAACCTATAGATGACATCACAGACAGTTTGTCCAGTTCTTTTTATACTCTGTGTCGGGTTTTCCTTGATAACCAATCACATGTAAACCCAGCATTAGCTGAGCTTCAGCTTCAAAGGTTTGAAACTTGAGTTGTATTTGTAAAACTGCCAAAAGTTCCAAATATGGTCTCAGTAAGAGCAAAAGTATTTCATTGCAAGCGTCCCTCTGTGTGTCTCTGCTGGACTGTGCTGATAGCAACATGAAACGCTGATGTTTGTTCTCAAAATTAGAAACTGTGTTTTCATTATTTTTTTTAAACTTGCCAACATAAAAGTCCTCCACAGACTCTGAGACGTCCTGATGATTACATGAAAGTCCCCATGAAATAGAAACTAAGTCAATTCTGAGCTCCAGTAAATACATTTGAAATAAAGGTGTGAGGCCAGAATCAGTGGTATGTAGGAGTTTAGTTTGTGTGGTAATTAGGCATTTTAATGCCATCAGTCCTTCACATCCATTTGGAATACACAGGGTCCCCCTCTGCTGACACACGGGCAGCTTCATAATGTGAGTCATCCTTCTGTGTTAGCAACTGATGCACTGGCTGTATGAGTACGCCATGGCAACAGGAAAACATCCTTCTACATTGTTGGCTGATCAGCAAAACACAAAGACCACATGAAGAGGTTGGAGGGAAGCAGGAGCATCCCTACATGCTTTCTGCGTTCATCTCGACGTCCTTCACTGTTACTGAGGAATGTGTTCATGTCATTTTCCATGTTGTCAAGGCAGTGAATTCACTACCACAACCTCTCTGCCACAGAAAGTGACACTTTAAGAGTTCCCCGTGTATATGTTACTGATGCAGTTGTATCAGTATTATATCAGTATAGTCACACTGTGTCTGGAGTGAGAACCAGGAGCATTTTGTGGCATATGGCTTCTGTTTCATGATAACCACATTCTTCTTCTCTCTTTCATTTAAGTCTAATAAATTAAAGGGGTTCTGAAGACAGTACATTTCAATGCAGTCAGCACATGAAAGTTCTAGAAAACCTGTATGATCCCAAGTTTCACAGATGAAACGTTGACCGAAGCTGACTTTTACCAATGATCCCACTGAACTGCATTTGAAGACTGCCCTGACTATACCATCCTTCTTCGTTTGTGTCTCCCCTAGTCAAGCTGAAAGCGGACACCAGTGCACTTCAAAACCTTCATCAAACATTAAAGTGAAAGTGATAAATTCTTGGTGTCCCCCAGGGCTTTACCATCAGTGATGTCACCACAGAGAAGGGGTCTCCAGGTCTCCCTTCCTCTTACACTCTTCTCTGTGCTTACAGCTGTCTACTTTCTGGCAGAGTCACTGAAGTGTTTGTGCCTAAAGAAGAAATGCTGCACAGCTAACAAGAGCCCCACATTGTAGTTTTTGCATTTTTTCTTCCGTTTATGACTGTGAGTGACAGCGAAACAAGAGCACCTTGAAGATTTTCTTTGGCCCTGCATCCACACAGCCTCCCTACTGACCTTATGTTCAGTTTCCAGCACTGCAACCCAAAAGCAAAATGCATTTCTGCTCACACAGTCAGGTCACATAAGATGCATGCAGCGGTTAGGGTGGTTTTGTAAAAACTTTTGTCCATAACAGCCCTCTCCTATCTACTTTCCCTAAAAGTTTTCACCTTTTCATCAATATTTATGAAATAGTCTTTGTCTTTTGGGCTTCACAAGCAAATGCTGAGCTGTTCAACCAATGAAATGGAGACAGAAAAAAAGCATCTGAAGGAGAAATGCAACAGGAGTGTGGAGGGAAAGTCCATAAAGTCTAACTGTGTTTTGATAAGGATCAGGAGAAAGAAAACGAGATTGGAGAGCTTGACGAGGATATGAGAAAACACAGGCTTATGCAAAAGAAATGGTGGGATTTAAGAAGGAGCCCCCGGCAGCCATTTGCTTGGAGGAGAGGATGCAGCTTCCCTAAACTGCTCGAGCGCTGAGGTCACACAAAATGTGGAGGCAATAAATCACTTTTGCCTTTGGGGTTGCTCTTTACCACAAATACTCAGTGTCACGTAAAACAGCTCCAAATTCTTCTGCACCTGAAGAATGACATGCGAGTTCATCTTGTTGATTTTACAAGTCAGTTTGTGCTCACTGACTTAATCCACCCTCCTACTTTCCAGTGTCCTCATAATTGAAGGAATACATGACAGTGTACTCAACGTATGAGGCATAGAGGGATATGTTTGGAGAACTCGAAGTTCTACTGATGAATCGCTGTGTTCTCGTTGAGGTCTGACAGAGTAAGTCCTTCATGTACAGTCATGTCCCTCTGCTTTTTTTCAGACAGCAGCCTTTAACAGACAAACCAATTCACTATTTGACAGTATTGTATTAGTTGCAATCTCTAACTTCAACTCTAGATGTCACTAACTTCTACAGTCTGGTTCTTTATATGTTGATGGGTTCAGAATCTGATTCATTTTAAGGCTGAAATGGTTTAGTGTGGCTGCATCAGTTAGCAGAATGGTAATGGTGACGTGTGTCACACTCACTTAGAGAACTATAAAGACATAAAAACAGGAAACAAAAACAGTTTTGTTAGCTCCTGTTGGCTTTCTTCGTGGATAGACAACACAGCAGTGTAGACACTGGAAGAGGAAGTGGGCCAGTTACTGGTTACTACCAGTAAAGCCTGAAAGCAAAGCACACATGAGGTGCAAAAATGAGAAGCTGGTTTGATGGCAGCACAGAAGGATGAACGTCGGCAGTTTTATGTGCAGAGGTCAGTGCTTATGCACATAAATGAAATATATTTTTTGTTTATTGCCATTATTAAAGTTAATTGACAAATCACTGATTATGGTTATGATTATCGACTTTTTTGTGTGCAGAAAAGGCTGAAAATCTTCTTAAGCTTTAATGTAAGGTAGCAACTGGTGTTATTTCTTTATTGAATTTAATGTAGAAAAAGTGGCTTTACTACATGTATAATACAACCCACATCGCTAGTTTGTGTAGTTTTTTTATCCATCAACTCAACAAAGCTTACATCGTACAGTTATATAAATCTTTGACTGTAAATAATTGATTGTGATAGGTGAGGTGAACATTGGAAGGAAGTTAAATACTTGGAGGGTTTACATTGAGAAAACTATGTGTAGTGTTTGATTTCTTTCTGGTTACGTGTCTCATGTGTCCTCATTGCTACCAAACTCATCTAAGACTGAGGCTGCTGTCTTTGGAGCTCAATGTGGATGCCATTACATTGACTTCAGTTGCTACTCTGAGGGAATATGCAGTTATTTTGGACCAGGATTTGTTTCTGCGTCTGCCTCCTCCTTCGTGAGATTGCCAAAATTAGAAACGTTATGACTCACAGAGACGCAGTAAAGAGTCGTCCATGCATTTGTTAATTCGGGATTGGACTGTCCCAAAATTTCCCTGAAAATTCTCCAGCTGATCCTAAACACTGCAGTCTGAGGTCTTGTGAGAATTAGCAGATGTCACATTTCTCCAATTTTTATCTTCTTGTGAAATCCAGGATTCCTCACATATTGTATAAAGCCCTTAAACCTGATCATTTAATACCATCCCATCGCATCTCTGTGCTCTCAGACTAAAAGCTTACTAGAGTTTTCAGCTCTAGAGTTTCTAGAGTTCCCAAAAGTAGAATGGGAGGCAGAGCCTCCAGCTATCAGGATCCTCTCTTCTGAAGCAGCTCCCAGATGGGGTTTTAGGGGAAGTGAACCTCTATGACGATAATTTTAGGCTCCAAATGTTGTCTTTAGCTCTGGTGACCCTAAGACCTCTCTTTAGTTATGCTTCCATCAACCCAGACTTCTGGGGGAGCTCCCATGATGCATTCTTACATTAGACTTCTTTTCTTTTGTCTCACAGCAGGTGTCTTTACTGTCCCCTGAGTTGCGGCTGTTGCTGGCTACGATTGAGGCTTCTTCCTGTTCAAAGGAAGATTTTCCTCATCACTGCCACCGCTGCCTGCATGCTCAGGATGGAGATTGTTTTTGAAATGTTTGTTTTTTATGAATTCACATTATAGGAAAACAGTTACCAAACGTTGGATTAAACTGGAATAAATTTGACCAGACTACAGTTCATTGGACTCATGTTGAACTCTTTTGTTGGAGCACACACTGAGAGGGCTTTAGCTGTGAATTGGTGCAAACTGAAACTGAATTTCCAGACATTTCATGTCTCTGATATAAAGACTGAAACACAAAGTCTTCATTGCTTTTCTTCATGTTTTATCAGGCAGCCAGAGAACATGGAGCCAGAGTTCCTCTGGATGGAACCTACGGTTTATTCTCCCACATCTGGCTGTGTGCTCAGTTGATATAAAACACCGGGGCGCTCCGACCCTTTGTATAAATTAACTATCTGCTCTGGAAAACTGGAATGTTTGACGTCACAATTTTCCGTCGCTGCATGCCTGCTTTTAAAAGGAGCAGACAAATATAATAGTCGATTCATTTTAACAGATCATAAATTAGATATTTTCCTCTGAACATGATTTGTCTGTGCTGATGGTGTAAAAGGAGCACGTAGGAGCACAGAGATAAAATGCTCTTCTAATTCACTGTCAAGCAGCTCCAGCAGGAAATGTCCCAGGGTTTTATTGGCTGGATTCCTCGGTTGGATCTGATGGTCAGTCCGCCCAGACTGACTGTTTCCTCCGTTTAATGGACGTTACTGTGAGAACATGTTGTGAGGCTCTTTCATAGAGCAAAGCAAAGTTTCAGCACATTTGTCACGTTTGCCTTGAGAGCGTCAGAGTGTTTTGTTTGGCTCGATCAGTAAGCATGAGGAACTTTCCTGAGGGGACAACGACCACATGTTTCACACTGCACCAGTTAGTGGACCAGTCACGAAGCCTCATCCTGGGGAAGTTTAGGGATCATTTTAAGACTTTGTCAAACATGTTGGACATTAATAATTGTTGTTCTATGTCGTTTGGTTTGATCACTGAGTTGGTGTAGCTGTAGGAGACCCTGCATCAGTAAGAGCTCTTATCACTCACTGATCGTTGTATATTATCCCCTCAAAAAGATGTTTCCACTATGCAGTTGTTGTTGTTTGTCTGATCGCTCAAACTAAGCAAATGGAGGCGCCAGCACCATGTCGGCGTGTGCTTCCAAATATCAGGCTGACCTCGAGGAAGCGGTGGAGGGAAATGTCAGAAACGTGCCAGGGAACGGAGAAGAGCTCACACTGAACAAGAACACGGAGTGTCTTTAACTTTCACAGTTTCAAAATGAAAAAGAGCTCATACTGTTCCACGTATTGTAAGTGCGTTAGAATGAGTGATGATCAGTGATACGTTAGCTATCAAAGAGTCCACCTATTTACACTGAAAAAAGAGCAGATATACTGCTCGATGTCTTCTTTAGAGGAACATTTTTTTGCTTCAACCTTTCAAAAACCAACTGGAGAACGATCGGCCCCGCGTTAAACTTTGACCCTGACCTTTCTGAGAGTCCAGCCTTTGCTGGCTCATCGTTAAAACAGCTTCTAAATCCTCTAATTATTCATTTTACAGCATGCCATCAGGCACAGGGCCCATTTACGTCATAATGAATACATGCGGATGCAGTAAATTCAACTTTCCATATGGCAGAAAGACAGAAGCCGTGAGGACTGGTGACCTCTCTCTCGGCTCCTGCTCTCACGGCATTTCTTGACAAACGTAATGAGGGACGCTTCAGACGAATGTGTAATCTGTCTGCCTTTGCATTGCCATCACAGCTAAATCTGGGGTTTATACGTCTTAGGCAGCTCTGCTGTGCAGATTTACTCTGCCGTTACCGATTCTACAATAAAATGCATGAGTCAGCCAGCACAAGAGATCTCACAGAGGAGGAAGAGGGGGAGGGGGTGTAATTCAGTGGGACCACAACCCTCCCAGGGCTGAACACGCAGGGAACAGCTCATAACTGTGGCTGCTGCTTTAAAAGAAAGACCACTGGAGACAGAGGGGTGGGGGGAGTTGTTGATGGAAAAGCCTAGACATGTAATCAGCGAGCTACTTATTCATTTCAACTTTCCTAGCCTGAGTTTCCTCCTCCCCCCACCCCCTCTCACCAGATCCAGAGCTTTGTTTGTGGAAGTCAAGCTGAAGAGCAAGTCCAAACTGGAGCTCTGGCTCACAGACTTCCAACCCATCACACAACATCCCACATCAATCCCTCCACGCTTATGAATATTAAACAAGCAGGATGCATTCTGGGACGTCTTAAAATCCAGCTGTCAGAGACCGCAGATGGGATGAGGGATGATGATAGAAAGATTCTGCGTTGGCATGTGACCCAAAAGATCCGGTGTCCTGGCTTTTGACTCCTTACAGCTCAGGTTTTTTGTTTGTTTGGTAATGAACCCCAACAGAGCAGTTTTTTTTAATCAGTGGACCAGGTATCAGGCTGAGCTAAAAGTCTTTTACAGATGGAAGATTTATGTTTGGCCGAGACACCGAGGGTTTTAGAGCAGGAAGAAGCAGCTGCGGCAGAGCCACCCCTCTGCAGCTGTAACTCATCTGGACCAGGAATCAGCCAGGACCGCTCCAAGTACTAACCATGTCACTTTTACTGCAATGAAGAACTTTAAACTTTAAATCAAGCAGGTGCTGCATTTTCAAGACAAGATGACAGCATGTCTGTGTGTTCAGTGTCTGTGCTCATCTTTGAAATGAGGGACTCATTTGAAATAAGTCATTGTTTCCATCAAGCCATTTTGAAACCCCCCAACGTCTGTCTGCCAAAGCTTCTCCCCAAACACACTAAGCTAGGAGTATTTCCATATTAGCCTAGGACAGACCCATAAACTTTCTGCTTTTGTTTTTTTTTTCTTTTTGTTTTTTCTTTTGCCTCACCACATCTGCCAACTCCATCACAGAAGTACAACCCCATTTCCAAAGCGTTGGGACAACATGTGACACTAAATAAAAGTTGAGGCCAGTGATTTGCAAAGCTCATAAACCCATATGTCATTCAGAGTAGAACACACAAAACACAGTAAATGTTTAAACTGAGAAAATGTACCATCTTAAAAAAAAACTGGCAACTTGTGGTAAATCTTTCACCACTTTCCAGAGCTTGAAGCTACCTGTTCCATAGATGCTAATGCAAACTCCATAGCATAAGAGGTGCACTCGTATGAACTGAGCGCTGAAAACAACCCAGGTGGTCCTTCTCTTTGGTCTGGAGTTGGTTTCCAGAGAGAATTTCAAGTTTGGATTCACAAAGCAGTTTTTTCACTTTGAGTTCATTTTAAATGAGCTTTGGTCCTGAAAAGACAACGTTGTTTCTTTGTACTATAGAGCTTTAGCCTGCATTTATTGTTTGATGACGCACTGAACTGTGTATTAGTAATATCTGGTAGTTTTCCTCCCCCTGTTATTAAAGTACTGCCACCTGGGGGCCTGGATCACAGACAGCTGGGAGGTTTTCTGTGTTCTGTTCTATGGGTTTATGATATCAGCAAATCATTGCCTTCTCATTCTATTTATATTTCACATGACATCCCTTTTGTGGTTTGTAGTTTTGTTACGGCATGGGCTCGTTAAACATACTGCAACATAAGAGAGAGGACACCACACAACTGCTAACGTTTACCATAAAGAATAATTTTTAATTCTCAGTGCAAAAATATAAAAACGTAAAATGCGTGCGGGGAATGTCGCGTCAGAAATGGATGTATGTGTGCGTCAGTGAATGGTCAGTGTGGCGGCAGGAGGGAGAGACAGAGTCAGAGCGCACAGACAAAGACAGAAAAACAAATGCCTGCTGAGAGAGACAAGTCCACTTTTAAGCCCATGCACCTACTCAGGTGCACTCAGATGATCTAATTAGATCTACCAGACTCAGTCCTGCCCGTGCACTGACAGGCTGATGCCTGAAGAGGGCTCAGGGGGCGTCACAAGTTTCCTCAGATTTTTCCCTAAAACCTGATGTGCTCTGTGACTGTAGACCAAAGATGCTATCTGTCTGATGTCTGGCAAGTGGTGCTAAATGAGACATGTGAGTCATGTCGAAGATCCAGACTGTGTTTTGAACCAGGGAGAAAGATGGCAGCCCTCTTAGCTGACTGGTGGAAAATCCAGAGCCAGAGGCAGGAGGGTGACACGCTTTCTCACTGTGTCATGATGAAGCTGTGGAAATGTGAATGTCCTCCTCCTCATCCTTCTCCTCTGAAAGGCCTGCAGAACATTTATTTCTAAAACCACACTTCTCTTCCAGTAAATTTCAAACTCTTCAAACATGCAGTTTTTCAAATCTCACCAACCGCACAGGGGGAAAAAAATCACTTTCCAGCTCTGTGGCTCCAGCAGACTGGTCTGGAGCCATGTTTTCATGTCTCAGCGCTGAAAAGAGCTGAGGTTACATGCCACCCACACACCATCTTATTGTTTCATGCTACAGAATAAATAAAAAGATATACTGACAAGAAAAAGAAGAACTTCATTTTCTGTTTTCAAACGCACACAATGCCAGATGATTGTATGATCACAATAAATGTTGTCATGCCAGATATAAGGAGTAATTTCTGAAGTGATTTGAAGTAAATCAGATGAAACATCCTTGTATTTTTATTCTCAACAGTTATTTCAGATGGTGGCATGTCAATGGCTGCTGAAAGGCAGGAAAACATCTTTGCTGAACTGTGTCGTGTTTGTAGTCGTGAAACGCTGCGTGGTGGACAGAGCATGGACGTCTGAGGAAACACATCCTCAGGATGTGTCAGCTAGCTTTCAGAGCTACGCAGCTGTTGGAGGGAAGCGTGAAGGAGGAGAGTCAACAGCCCTCAGCTGCTGGGCATCACAGGCACATCTGTGCTGTTTTTGCTTCAGTTCACTACGGGAGACAAACAATGTGTCTAAAAAAAGAAAATCTAATACATTTTGAAACCAAAATAACATCGCTAAGTAGGGCTCTTTGCAGTGCTCTGCACTTTCTAACATTTACGAAGAGTTTTTCCATCCATCCATCCATCTTCCTCCGCTTATCCGTTACCGGGTCGTGGGGGCAGCAGCCTGAGCAGGGATGCCCAGACTTCCCTCTCCCCAGACACCTCCTCTAGCTCCTCCGGGAGGATCCC
>JBAMYA010000014.1:6002942-6024487 GCA_037176975.1 Arrhamphus sclerolepis | reverse complement strand
GGGGAAATTAGATCCAGGTATTATTTTGCACGGTTGCATAGAACAGTTCCAGGGACCAAGGCTCAGCAGTCAGCAGTCTACGTGACGCTGTTGTTGGACAGTGACTGCTGTTGGGACAAAGGACCTGCGCTAGTGTCCCTTTTGCACTGAGGGTGCAGCAGTCTGTGGCTGAAAGAGCTCCCCAGCGCCCCCACTGTCTCGTAGATGGCTGAGAGGGATTGCTCAGACTGTTTGTCAGCTTGGCCAACTTGTACAGGATGTTAGCAGTAAACAAACAGCCGTGAGTGTTAGAACAGCAGGTAAACATGGTAAACATAATAATAATGTCAACAGCATGCGCATAAAATCAGCCCCATAATGAACACAAATGTATTAAAGTACTTTTTTATTATAATATTTAACTTATTATTCACTTAAATCAATAACTGGAGTGAAGTTCAGCAAAACCACATCAGTCTGTGGTGTTTCTGCCGAGTTACCTGCTGAGGTACAGACTCAGGTGAACCGAGTCCTCGGGATAATCGATTCACCTGACTTTCAGGATGAGTCCTCACTCACTTGGTTCAGCGACATCACCTGAGTCAGGTTCAGGTGCTTCCTCTGGGCTAAGCCCACTACGCTGGTGTCCGTTTGGACTTAGCATAGTAGCTAATGCTAGCGTAAGCATCTAGAGGACTCATATGAACCAGGTTGGTGGAGATGTTGGACTTGTGATTCAGTAGGAAGATTAGGCTCATTAAGCTGAGTAAATCAGGAACCACCCAGCTCTAATCACATGTTAAAACCGTAAAAATCACACCAAAGACAACTTTAGAATTATTTTGTCAATATTCTCTTGTCCAGTTTTTTACTCATATTATCTTGAAGTCAGCCAATATGGTGCAGTTTATTTTCATGCTGTTTACTGTCACGTATACTAATTATACATTTCTACATGCGTTCACATCTCTGCTTCGGTCGTTTGGTACGATTCAAGACGGTCAGTCTGTGCATACCATTCTTAGCATCGTACCCAAGATCAGGCTAATGCAGCTCATACAATGGGAGATGTTATAATCTTATTTGACTGCAGAAATGGTGCCATATATAGAAGCCCTTAGTCAAAGCATCGCAGCTTCTTTTCAATCAGCTCTGTTCATGGCAACAGATTTCACGAGGTGAAGTCAGGCGTGCCTGACTCCTCTCCACTCTTATCATCCCTTCCTTTTGAAATTAGTGTTAAAGGTTTGTGTTACACACTTCTGAGGCACAACAAAACGACCCAAACAAGATGAGACTGTTGTACTTTTTCAGTTTCTCAGTTGGCAGTCGCTTGAAACTGTATTCAGTAGTTAGCTGGGCAGCCATTATGGCCGAGCCCCCCAACCCCCCTCCTGATTTCTAAGCTGCACCCTGTTCCACATGACCCAAAGTTTTTCCAGACCTCACACCAACATGCAGAACATACACAGCAGGCAAAGACAGCTGCCTTCTCTGAATTGGTTGTCATCAAACACCAACAGTTTTCTCAAAGTAATTACAATATATTCTGTTACAATGCAACAGAGTAATATGTCAAACTAATGGATAGATGATTACAAGCACTGTTCAAACTTTCTCCTTCCAAAAAGCGATTCTGATTGTTTCTTTGAACAGACTACGTCAGCTCAAAAAATATATGAATGTTTGCATCTAATGCAGAGATGATCATTCACATCCAGCACCCTCTGAGCAAAACTAAAAAGGATCAGACTTGAAAGTTTTTGACTACTTTCCTTACTGACAGTAAGTTAAGATAGATTGAATGTACATGTAGTCAAGTCAAACCTCAGTAAAGCAACAAGTCACTGACTTCAGTAGAAGGTTCGGATTTGTGACAAGTGGTCAAGTGGGGAACTGAAAAGCAAGCACAGGTTTGCTGCCTTTGCTTTCACAGGTATTTGCTCACTATAAGAATTAAAGAGCCAAATGAAACATCAAGTTGGCACTTCTGTAATTGTTGTCACACTTGAGCCTTTTAAACAAACCCAGAAAATTAGTCAGCATTTTGTGGAATGTAGATCCTCCAACCCTGTGAAGTGAAGGTACTGAGACCACCATCTCGCTTCATGTTGCTTCACTCTGACAGTAAAGTGCTTAAAGTGTCACTTTTTCCTGGCAAACTGTCGGTAAAACATGGTGTTGCATTCAAAATGACAGTGACATCAGAGCTTTTGTATTGATTGATTTGATTGAGGAGCATATTAATTTCTTCCTGTTGTTTGTGTCCGTCTGAACTGGTTTTCCTTTAGTCACACCACAGCAAGATAAACATGTTCACCAGCACTCATTTTGTCCTAAGTGACAGCTACCCATAATTCATTTCTAACGCAACTAGCATGAACAGAAAGAGAACTGAGGCCTCTTTAGATCTGAAGTGGACCAGAGGGAACTGGGTCCACAAAATACAAAAGACTAAATCCCTTTTCTGTTGGTCCACTTTAAGAGAACTGAGTTCAGTCCACTTAATATGTAAAATACATGAGACAAGCGAAACTTAGACTTAACTTAACCCTAGAGAAACTTTAGTCAACATATAATTTGTATAACCTCACAGAGCACAGATAAACCAAACATCTCATCTAGTGTTTTCTTTCTGTAGGGAGAGGCTGGAGCCAGAGGACCTCCTGGGCCCAATGGTTCTCCTGTAAGTCCACAAGATATTTACTCTGAAGTAAGTGCTGCATCTTTGGATTTTGCTCATCCTTTGAATGTTTTATTCCTCCTTCAAAGGGTCAAGCTGGACCACAAGGACCTCCTGGAGATGTTGGTGAACCAGGACAAATGGTACGACATTTACATTCCTGAGTATGGTGAAATCACTCAACGTGGTTCTGCATGTGATTTTTAATTTTACTGAACTGTCGATGAATACAAAACACGTACAAGACACGTGCAGTACTGATATGCATACAAGTTCATTGTATTTCCAATGTGGCTGTTTGTCAGGGTCCATCTGGGCAAAGGGGACCAGAGGGTCCTGCAGGGAAACCAGGTGAAGATGTAAGTGAGCTCCAAGCTGTCCTCCTGTCCTTACCTGTGTTCTGCCTTTCTGAATTCACGCTTTCATTTGTGTCAAACTGACTGTAAAGAGCCAAAGACAAGTTTAATGAGCCCTGAGCAGCTGCAGCTCACATTTAGTTCAAAATCCTGCAGCTAACATTTTAAAGGGGCAGATGCCACACTGCCAACATGATATGAGTTTGTAGTGTTGTTTTCTGCTAAATCTAAACAAAATAATGTAATAACTATCAAAGAAGTTAAGATGAGGTTGACTTTTGTATCCATAACAGAGTAAGAATGCTCCAGTTTACCTTCCAGGTACAATATGTGACAAACAAAAAACCCTCCTCCTTCAGGGTTACTCAAAATCAAATTTGGTGTTACTCAACACCTTTTTCAAATAACTCAGCAGCGTGTACATGTCATGTCCTCACACAGGGAGAAGCAGGCAAAGCAGGAAACTCTGGAGAAGTTGGATTCCCTGGATCAGCAGTAAGGTTTTCCAGCTTCACAGCCAATGGAGACAGAATCTCCCACTTTTACGAATATTCACTTGACATCACTAATCTACGCTTCTTCATGTCACACATTTTAGGGGCCTAGAGGATTTCCTGGTACACCTGGACCTCCTGGGTTGAAGGGTCACAGAGTGAGTATTAACAGTTTGAAGCATGAAGCATCTAGGATTTGAGAACTCTTTAAAATAAAAGTGAATTTACCTGGTTGTTGTTTGCTATTCTCATTCTTAAAATTACACTCCTTCTCTAGAAGCATTTAAACATCTGAGTTTGTTCACTCTTTTCTCCTCTTTTGCAAATAGGGTCATGGTGGACCACTTGGACAAAAAGGTGAAACAGGAGCAGTCGGATCCAAGGTATAAATATGGGAATATATATATGTTTATGTGTGTATATATACATATATATATATATATACATATATGTTTGAAACTATTATATTTCTATTTCTATCTAAACGTGATTGAAGAAATGAGTTTGGTTTTCTAGGGTGCTACAGGGCCCCCTGGCTCAATGGGAGCACCTGGGCCCATGGTAAGTTACATTTTACATTACGTTTATGATTTCTGAGTGTTAATAGAAGTGTTTTGTGAAATTCTTACAATCATTTATGGCTTAGATCAATCTGTATAGATTACATCCAGTTTAATTTACTTATAATAAAACGCAGGTATTGTGATTTTACTCTGCTGTTATGCTGAATGTGCACAAGCAGTTGGGATTTATGTCTTTATGTCTTTGTATGGCAGGGTCCTGCAGGAATGCCAGGAGAGAGGGGACGCCCTGGACCTGGTGGTATCGCAGTAAGGACATTAACATGAAGCAAAACCAACACTTTCTCACCAGTGACAGACGTGTCTAAGAGACAGATGGCTGCATTTTACTAAAATGAGCATTTTCATGTTCCTATAATTTCAGCAGATTGTAAATAATTTCTACTGTCTGATAATGAGTTTTTGTCTGTTAGGGTAAGCGTGGCCCACCTGGTAATGTTGGAAAAACTGGTCCAATGGTAAGTCAACATTCACAGCGTTATGTCTATAATGTTTACTACAAAAGTAGGAGCCAGCATCGTATTGGCTACCATTCAACTCTTGTTTTAGCTTAAAGAGCAACTGAACTGTTGTATTTTAACTTTAATTAAAGTGATGCCAGGTCTTCACACATTTGTCAGCTCTAAACAAGAGTTTATGAAATTTGTCAGACTCAGTATTTATGCAGGTTGACAAACAAAGGATTATGAATATGCATGAGTCTCAGTTTTCTATTTGGCAGTAGAAACTTCTTTTCTTTATATATTAATAACCCTAAACCACTTTGTTCTTATTTAGTTAAACACATTTGAGTACTATGTTTCTACATTTGTCCTGTGATAGCACAGCTTTAAGGTTACATCTTCATGAGAACATCTTCTTCTAACTAACAGGGTCCCCTGGGTCTTAGCGGCCCACCCGGATATCCAGGAGCCCCAGGCATGAAGGTACGAATGAAGCTAAGGCATCGTTTTAACACCATAATGACAGGCCTTAAAGAGTGTTTATAATGTTGTCCCAATCAAATATATTGCTACTTAATGTAGCTGGTGATTGTTTTCCACAGGGACAACCTGGCCCTACAGGCGTCCGTGGCCCAGAGGGCCCCCAGGGGCAGAGAGGAGAGACTGGTCACCAGGGCAGAGTTGGACCAGTTGGCCTCAGGGTTAATGTCTTACTTTACTTGTACTTACATGTCACACAGAGCACATTAGAAGGAACTGATGTTTGAAGGAATTTGATCTGGGTTGTGAGCATATTTAGCAGATGATCTAATTCTGAATCTTATGTGTTCAAAGGGACCTATGGGTACAGATGGAGGGCCAGGTGCCAAAGGACCAGTGGTCTGTACATAGTCATTCAATTCTATCAAATTCCTAATCAGTTCAAAGATTACTTGAAGCTCATGAAACATGGTTCACTTTTCACAGGGTAATGTGGGTCCACAAGGTCAAGGCGGACATCTTGGACCTCCTGGTCCACCAGGACCCCAGGGGAGCACTGGCCAGCCTGGTATCAAAGGACAGCTGGTAAATTTACTCTTTAAGTTTTTGATTACATTCTTGATTTAAAATATTGGGATATTTTTAAACCTGAAAAATATAATGACTCAGTGTAAGTTAAGTAGACTCACATTATTATCATTCTGTGTCAAAGGGAGATGTTGGTGTCCCAGGGTTTAAAGGAGATGCTGGACCTAAAGGAGAACCTGTAAGCAATCATGCAATAACATGAAAACTCAAATCATTGTTTTCTTTATCAAAAGTTAAGGGCATTTACATTAATAGATTTAGGAGGTAATACTGGCCTCTTGGCTTCAATGGGATATATGAATTTTATTTCCCTTAGGGCCCACCAGGCTCACAGGGAGTGATTGGACCTCAGGGAGAGGAAGGAAAGCGTGGATCACGTGGAGATCCTGGCTCTGTTGGCCCTCCAGGTCCTGTTGGTGAGAGAGTGAGTGAGCATTCCTTCTCCCTCTGTAATATTAATTCGTCACAGATTTGCACTTTTAAGCAGGGCTCACCTCCATAATAATAATATAACATAATTTGGTCCAGAAAAGTTATACGACTGAGAGTATGTGTGGCTGTTTAAACCCAACCACAAAGCTGCCAGTTGTACCCCAAATCTGCATTATTATAGGAGAGTATTTTGAGTCAGAACCAGCTGCTGACCTCTGGGCTAACCAGCACTTGCCAATGTCATAACTGGATCACAACTGGGTCATATCCAGCTTAGATAAAGTCTAGTTGGGTCTGCCAACTGAGTCTGTGTTGTCCCTGTGTCTGCAGATTTCTGCGACATAGTCGGACTTGACTAGGACTTGATGATCAAACTAGATTGTTTTGTTTGACAAATGTGAATGTGATCAGATTCTACATCTATGTTCAGGGTGCCCCTGGAAATAGAGGATTCCCTGGTGCTGATGGCCTTCCCGGACCTAAGGTACATTATGTTTTTAACCTCTTCTCCATTGGAATCAGTCTTCTAAACACAGCAGCAATATTTAAACTGTCGTGTGAATAGTTTGCTGTTCTTCAACATTGCTGATGGTGAGTTAATGAAAAATTGTCTTTCTCTTTTTGAAAGGGTGCTCAAGGAGACCGTGGCACCTCTGGGCCACCAGGGCCAAAGGGTTCTTTAGGAGACCCAGGGCGTCCAGGAGAGCCTGGTCTACCAGGTGCAAGGGTAACAAAAGAGCTTCACTGTTTACTTTTGAGCAACTTTTAACATGGTGGCGGTTGTGTGGCAGTGCTCAGGCCCGATTTTCACCACTTGCAGTTATATTTTTTTTGCTTTTTAACCACATGTGAATGGATATTTTTGTTCCTTATCATTTCTTTGGTCACTCTCCTAAAGGGTCTCACTGGCACCCCAGGGGTCCAAGGGGCAGAAGGCAAACCAGGACCACTGGTAGGTTATAGTGCTGAATTACATCTGATGTGATAGACGTTCAGTTTGTTTTAAAGGCCCAGTCTATAGGATGCAGTGACAACCAACTTACAGCTTCTGCCAAAATGTAGTTGCTATAATTAGATTGTTTAGGGTAATAAAAGCACATTCTCATTCTTACTTTTTATATGCTTATTTTTGTGCATTTTTACATTAATGAAAAGCATTACTAGTTTATTGTTAGAATCATATTTCTGCTAATAGATCAGTCTACATGTTATACACCAGAGCTTAAATTACACTGAACATGAGCTTAGTTTTCGTTTATGACGCAGACTTTGATCCTTTTTTTAGGGTGCCCCAGGTGAAGATGGTCGTCCAGGCCCAGCAGGCTCCATTGGAAATAGAGGTCCTGTAGGAACTATGGGAGCACCAGGCCCCAAAGGCTTCAATGTAAGAGCCACTCAGAACTGTACATTAACCGTCAGATCAGTAAATAATCATCCTTATCGGTTTCTTATTCAACACCTATTTCACTGTTAAAGGGTGACCCAGGAAAGACAGGTGAACAGGGCTCTCCAGGAGTGCCAGGTCAAAGAGTAAGTGCTGTTGATAAATTTTGATTTCTGCCTGGCGGTCTTTTAAGTGCAGCTCTTTTAACACAATGATCCACTTCACTGCATGTGTCGGGAGTTAATTAACTCCCGACGGTTAATGACTCCACTTTAGTGGTGTAATGGTTTGTCACTATACTATTAGGGTCCTCCAGGAAAAGATGGAGAAGTTGGTCCTGCCGGACCTCCTGGTCCATCTGTAAGAATATGATTTCTATTTGCTTTCATTAAAATTGCTTAAAGCTGTTTAGTGACTGATGCAAATGACACATATTTTTTGCCTCTCAAAGGGTGTTGCAGGTGAAAGAGGAGAGCAAGGACCACCAGGTCTAAATGGTTTCCAGGTGTGTATTTGTTTTCATCTGATTGTCAAACGAAGGGGTTTCAAAACACCAACTCCACTGAATAAATGGTAAAGAACAGGAAGTATGAAAGTTGAAAATGATTCAGTCAGTACAGAAAATGTTCTCTAATTATCATGTTTCATCACCCTTTTTCTCATAGGGTCTGCCTGGAAACCAAGGACCCCCTGGAGAACCTGGTAAACCTGGTGATCAGGTGAGTCCAAGAAAAATGATTGAAGCTGTTAGGCATGTTTGTATGAAAAGCTATATGTAATGCTGCTCTCTTTCATACTGTTTTGACCCAACATAGATAATGTTTCTTGTTTTCTTTTCATTCAGGGCATTCCTGGAGAGCTTGGTCCCGTGGGTCAAATTGGACCAAGGGTATGTGGATCAAACAGGATAGACTAACTAATTCTAGTAAGTCTGAGGTGCATAGTGACAATGTCTTCCTTCTGCTTCAATCTATTCTGAAGGGAGAGCGTGGGATTCCTGGGGAGAGAGGAGAACTGGGCTCAACTGGTCTGCAGGGACCTAAAGGAATTCCTGGTGCACCAGGTCCAGATGGTCCAAAGGTATAGATGCTCTGGCAAGACCTATGTGTATAAAAAAAAAGAGGTGAATCTAATATTGTTCTAAGCTTGTTGTTTTTCACCACAGGGTAGCCCTGGTCCCACTGGTGCTTTGGGTGATGTTGGTCCTCCTGGTCTTCAGGGAATGCCAGGAGAGAGAGGCATCTCTGGTCCTCCTGGTCCCAAAGGTGACAGAGTAAGTTTCTTATCATTTCTGTAAAAGGTTCCAGTAAAGTTGCAATAAACCCATGAGAGTTACTTTCTTTAATTGTTAATTCATATGAAAACTGATCAGCTGCGACAGGAGATTAAAGGACTCGGACTTGTTTTCTTTGTGCAGGGAGCCATTGGTGAAAAAGGATCAGAAGGTACCCCTGGAAATGATGGTGCAAGAGTAAGTAAAAATCTTTTCTGCTGCTGAAAACTATTTTTTGGCTCAGCCACGAACAAAGAAGTCCTATTTACACTTGTGAAACACAATACGCTGTGGCTGTTGACGGACTGTGATTAAGGCTTGTCCCAGCTTGTGTCTGCTGAGGGGATTGCTTAAGCTACTGTTAATCAATGGTGCAATGGTGAAAAGCACTGGTTCTCAAACAGATTTTTTTTTAACTGTTTCCAGGGAGCTCCCGGTCCTGTTGGCCCACTGGGACCTGCTGGACCCAGTGGTGAGAAGGTAAAATTCTTCTTTTCATGAATCATTTCAGTCATTTCAATAACCGTCAGCCTCTTGCCTTCCTTTACAAATGTAAAAATACATCAGCACAGAGTCAATGAAAGGCTGCACTTTACTTCCAGTAAAAATTTTGACTTCTCTACAGGGGGAACCTGGACCTAGAGGACCATCTGGACCTCCAGGATCCAGAGGAACGCCTGTGCGTAGACCTGACCAGTGGTTTCATTTTGCAAATTAGATCATTTTGGTCTTGTTTATTGTTTTACAGTTTATCAAGTAAAAATGGTTATTATTTCAGGGAGCGAGAGGTGACCCTGGCCCGATTGGTGCTGTTGGATTCTCTGGACCTCCAGTCAGTACACTGGATGGCTCGTTTTCCTACAAACATCTGTTTCTTACAGTAATGTTCCAGGTGGTCAAAGGAAGCTAAAGTTGTCAATACTTTCCAGGGTCTCGATGGCCAACCTGGAGTGAAAGGAGAGCCTGGAGAGCAGGGCCAGAAAGGAGATGCTGGGTCTCCAGGACCACAGGGCTTAGCAGGAGCTCATGGACCTCCTGTGAGTGTCAAGCAAGAAGAGACTACATGATGTAGTTGTCCTGACACATTGTAACAGAACCAACCAAGTGTTATCATTAAATGTCTCATGAACCACCTCTGTACACTCAGATGTAAAATGTATTTAATTGGAGTCCTTGTTCACTGAGTTTGAAAAAAGCAACAGTATCTTTCCTTTCTTGCAGATGTTTCACATACAAATATTTTTAAGTCTTGGTTAATTATTTTTTCTCTTAGGGGCCAGTTGGGGTTGCTGGACTGAAAGGAGGAAGAGGAACGCAGGGTGCACCAGTAAGATTATAAATCAGAGTGTTCCAGAATTATTTATCCAGTTTATCTTTATCCCACTGATAGTTTGATTCCTACTTTTTGTGTGTCACTTTTGCAAAACAACAAATCCTCCATTCTGTTAAGAAATTTGTAAAGCTGTATCTGAGGACTTCTCTGCTCATAGGGCCCCACTGGTTTTCCCGGATCTCCAGGAAGAGTTGGACCACCAGGCCCGACGGTAGGTAATGCAGTCAGGCAAAACAGGAAGAAGATATAAGAGTACCTGTTTATTGTGTCTATTAAACGTAATTAGATTACTGTGGGTGTGTCAGCTGTAAACTTTAGGTGTGAACACAGAGAACAACAACCCACAGAAACACACCACCCTGACAGACCACTAAAAGTGGAGGCAGAACATCTTTTTGAGTCTTAATCGCATATACTTAATAGAGTAACCTCTCTTAATAGGGTCCAGTTGGAGAACCTGGGCCTCTGGGAGCTCCAGGAAAAGAAGGCCCTCCTGGTCTCCGAGGAGATCATGGGCCCCCCGGAAGACAAGGAGAGCGTGGACCTGCAGGACCACCAGGAAGCCCAGGAGACAAAGGGGACTCTGGAGAGGATGGCCCCACGGTAAACTGATTTTACTGTGTGCTGTTTTATTAACATGTCTGGATGGTTGTTCTTCAGTTGGATGTGTTGGATCTAAATTGTCTGTCTATTTTGTCATTGGCCTCAGGGCCCTGATGGTCCTCCAGGTCCAGCTGGAACTACAGGACAAAGAGGCATTGTTGGTCTTCCTGGTCAGAGGGGAGAGCGTGGTATGCCGGGTCTTCCAGGACCAGCGGTTTGTCCTTTTGTCCTCTTTCCTTTCCTGTCTGCATTTGATTGAAGCATTTGTGCACTATAATGTTGGTACTGTTGGTACTTTTTAGTCATCTGCTTTTCTTTATGTAGGGTCCACCAGGAAAACAAGGAGCTCCAGGATCACCTGGAGATAAGGGTCCACCGGGTCCAGTTGGTGTTCCTGGTGCTAATGGGCCTCGTGGCGATCCTGGTCCTGATGTATGCACATGTTTTAAGCTGCTTGTGGTTCCTAATTTGCGTCTCCAAATTTGCTCAAACACTTTTTTTGTCTGATTCACAGGGTCCTGCAGGATCTGATGGTCCCCCAGGAAAGGATGGCGTTCTTGGACAAAGGGTGATAAGCAGAGAATCAGAAACTGAGTTCAACTTTGATTTTAATATTTCAAAAATGACTAACAGCCATTAAATTTCAGGGAAGCCGAGGAGATCCTGGACCAGAGGGACTGATTGGTCCTCAGGGGCTTCCTGGACCTCCTGGTCCAGTAGGTGCAACAGGTGACCCAGGAAAGAGAGGAGAGCCTGTAAGTGTATTTTCACATCTTCTGTCTTTGTCTGTCTGTCTTCGGCGTACTGTAGGTCTATCACAGTAACTGAAGTTCACATTAGAACATTTTGGAAGTCCCGATCTTTAATTTTATGAAGTGACACAAATTATGTCTTTATGAAGTTGAATTTTCTCGTCTCTGTTCCTTGTCCTTCTAATGACTGCCATCTGCAGGGCTCAAGAGGACCTCAAGGTCCACCTGGATCTGCTGGGAAGAGAGGATTAGTGGTGAGTCTATCTTGTATTCTAGCACACGAGCTGACAAATACTGTCCCTCTGCTAAAGGAAATGACATTTTAACCTAATTTAGATGATAATTCCTGCAGAAGTTTGTGCAGAACTGCAGTTAAGACATTCTTCCATGTTTCAAGATCATAATTCATGAAAATGTTAAATTGTTTCCTTTTCAGGGACCCCAAGGACCAAGAGGAGATAAGGGTGATCTGGGTGACCATGGAGAAAGAGGGCAGAAGGGACACAGAGGATTCACTGGTCTACAGGGTCTTCCAGGACCTCCAGTAAGTCAAAGTGACTCAGTAATCTTAAATTAGTGTTGCAGAAGCTCTCCTGTCCTGTCAGAGTGCTCGTCTAATGTATCCCATAATTCCGATGCAGATCAGCATATTCCAAACCATTACTTTTGTTTCACATTACTTTTATCCAGCCATTATTTATTTTGGTTTGAACACCAAAACAAAAACTCTTTTCTAGAATATTGAACACATAAAAGTCATCACAGGTTTCCCTTTATTTATTTATTTACATTTTCTTGCACCCTGTGACTGACATCACCTGCAGCCTCGAGGCCTCTGGTTCAGATGTTGGGAACCCTTGGACTACTCCACAAATTAAAAATGATGTTCTGAACTTTATAAAGCTCAACATCGGCCACAGAACTTTAGAATTGTTATTAAATTTTGATTTTCCACCACTTAGAGTAGAAACATGTAGCTTGGGAATTTTTTAAAGGGGAAATATGATAAATATTTTATCTCAAGCATAAAGAAATATTTATTTTTGTGTCTGAAGTGGCTACCAACTCAAAAATATCAGCATAACAGCCTTGTTTTTCTGTTCGCAGCTGCCTCAGTCTGAAAATATGTCATTCAGTGAGTTTTTCAAATTTACTGTAACGCTACTGTACTGTGACATCACAGCCCAGAGGAGAGTAGAATCATCCTGCTTTTTGCTGTACCTCTGAAATGGAAAGTGCAAAGCACATTTTCAAAAGGACACGCTCCACACAGGAGGGGGTGGAGCCAACTGAAGTGACTGACTCCTCCTCCTAACAGCAGGTGTCTGTCCAGCAGGAAAACGTGGCTGCAAAGGCAGCTGCTGTTCTGTGTCAGTGATATTTTGAACAAAGCACAGACATTTCATCAAGATTTCAGGAAATTATGTCAACACAAAAACAAACAAACAAAAAAAAGATATAAAATGTGTTCTTTAATGGCAAATGTGGAAGGAGGCTATTCTAACCTTCAGAATCACTTGCACAAACTTAAATGTTCAAAAAGTATTTAAATAATAATTATATTTATTAGAGACTTGTGCCTGGATCTGAGCAGGGGCTGGAATAGAAAACTGTAAACTAGAAATAAAAAATGCCAGTCAGTCATGCAAGGGACATTGAATCTGCAGTTTTGACAAACGTTTTTATCTTTGGAAAGTGGGAAGAAGACACTTCATAAACCCAAGCACATGTGTACTTGAGAAGACAAAACACGTGGACAGAAACACAGAGAACTACATTGAAATGAACAAAAAAGTACTCTGACACGTTTTCTTATTTCTACTATGCATCTGAACAGTAGAAACAGGTTGTTACGTGTGGTTTATGGGTTGAGGTCTATGTCATCAAATATCCAAGAAACAAAAGAGTACATACCTTTTTTTTTTCTATTTTCTAGGGTACAACTGGTGAACAAGGAGCTCCTGGAATTATTGGACCAAGTGGCCCACGGGTAAATGCTGCATTACATTAGCCTACATTAGCTTTATGATTGACACATGTCAATGTCAGTTTGACTTTATGGTACATACAGCTGAGGAATCTTAAGAATTTTTTATCGGAATACAATTCAGGGGCCTCCTGGACCCGTTGGGCCTCCTGGAAAGGAAGGATACATGGGCCAGCCAGGACCGATGGGACCTCCAGGAACACGTGGGCTCAGTGGAGAAATTGGACCGGAGGTACAGTCTCATTATACTGATCAGAGAGTGTTCAGAACTCATAAACTTTGGCTGCAAACAGCCAGAAGAGGCTGCTGTTAGAGAGCTGAACATCTTTTCAACAGATGGTTGTGCGCAGGGAGCAAAATGTTCCGTCTTATTCTCTTCTCTGCAAAGGAAAACCTTGTGTTTTTCCAAATCCACAGGGACCCACAGGTGAACCTGGACCTCCTGGTCCCCCTGGCCCTCCTGGACCTCCCATGGCGGCTATGGATGACCTCTTTGGAGGTCCACAGGATTATGACTCTGGGCCCCCTCCTCCACCGGAGTTCAGTGAGGACGAAGCTCTGCCCAACAACAACTCCACCAACATAATGCCTGTGGATCCTAGCGTCCAGGCCACCCTGAAGGCCCTCAGAGGCCAGATCGACAGCATGAAGAGCCCAGACGGCAGCAGGAAACACCCTGCTAGGACCTGTGACGACCTGAAGAGATGCTACCCCATGAAGAAGAGTGGTGAGTATCAAGATGGTACACGTTTAATCAAACAGAACCACCATCCCACTTCTGAACTGATCCATCCAGGAACTAAGTTTTGTTGCAGCTCCTCAGCTGACCACTAGGTGCTGGCTAGAAAACAGAGCAGATCCTCCTTTACCTCTATGTTGAAATCGCCATTGTTGCTGCAAAATTAAACATATATACAGCTTGGAACACAAAAACGATTCATGACAGCTGTATGAAAACAAAACTAAACTAAACAAAAGCTGACCAATCAGATGTCCAGACATCAACTGACATGTTGTTTGAATGACATCAAGCCATTGGCTCGGCCTCATTGCCGTCATCATTTTAAGTTAGCATCATATTGATCCGAACTGACTGTGGTTGGTCTGGAAGGGTCTGAGGATGAAGCTTAGCTTCACCTTTGAGGATGATTAAGTGCAGGTCCCAGAATAATTCCACTTGGAAGAGAGACATGATTCTCCATGAAATGATCTTCGTGAGTCGCTCAGCCATGTGCAGAGGCCAGTGCTGCACAAACCGGTCTGACCGGTCTGATGCGTGGGTAGTCAGTGGTCCTCTGCACACCAGGTCCCATTGCAGAGCTCCGTGGCTGAGCTTGGCGTGACTGGAGGTCCCGTTTGAAGCCTGCCGGCCCACTCGAAGCCCTCTTACTTCACGGTGAAGCTCCATGACTGGCCTTGACTTCTGCCACCACTAGAACAACTTGAAGTGAGGATGTTTGGGAAAAATGAACAAAAAGAACATCAAGCCATATGAATTATCGTCCTGGGTTAGCAGAAGCTAAGCCAGGTAAAATAAAATTGCTAACTGGTGGGTGTGTTCAAGCCAGATTCTTAGTGCCATGAAATTTGAGCAAAAACCTGCCTGCAGAACACTAACATAGCCAGAACAATTGTGGATAATGTTATTAAACTGTAGCTAATTAGCTCCCTGCAGACATCATTTCAGCCACGTCAGCCAGTGAATTCACGCAGAAAATCAGCATTTAGACTGAGGTCTAATCAATCCCCATTTTTTAGGCATATGTGAATGGAATGTAAAAGTGATTTAGATCAATAAAAGGGGGAAGGGGGTCCTTACTCATCCTGATCACTCAAGATGGTTTGTACATGTAGGTGAATACTGGGTGGACCCAAACCAAGGTAGTGCAGAAGATGCCATCAAAGTGCATTGCAACATGGACACTGGAGAGACGTGCATCACTGCCAACCCGTCAACGATGCCCCGTAAAGTGTGGTGGAGCTCCTCCAGGAACAAGCCTGTGTGGTTCGGAGCAGACATCAACGGCGGGAAACACGTGAGCAGCCACTTTGGATGATTTGTGAGATGGAAGGAGGCAGATATGCAGCTGAAAGTGTCTTCAAGCGTGAGTCATTACTGTGTTCTACCTGTTTCTAGTTTTTGTACGGCAACAAAGATCAGCCAGCGAACTCCGCTACGGTGCAGATGACCTTCATCCGCCTGCTCTCCAAAGAGGCGTCCCAGACCATCACGTACAACTGCAAGAACTCTGTGGGCTACAAGGACGCCAAGATGGGAAATCTGAAGAAAGCTGTGATACTGAAAGGCTCCAACGACCTGGAGCTGAAAGCAGAGGGAAACAGCCGCTTCAGATACACGGTGTTGGAGGACTCCTGCTCAGTAAGTCCTGACGCTCCACCACACCAAACCAGCACTTTCATCTCCGATCCGTTTTAAGTCAGCAGAATAAATGTAAAGCTGCAAATAAAAATAGACATTTTATGCACTTTATTAGGGATTACCTACCTTAGTTTGGTTAGATGTGAAGTCACAAATGCATAATATAATAAAATAAAAATGTAGACACGGAGTAAATATTTTGCCCTTCCAGGACTTACATCATTGTCCAACTGTCCATCTCAAACTCAGACATGTACTGTCGCATTTTTTTGATTTCTTTCTAAACTAATGTTATTGGCCATCAATAATAAAATATTGATGTTGTGCAGATGTTATCCATCACTGCCAGTTTGAGCAGCTTCTAACTCCACCAGCATTTTCCAAATCTGCTCAGATAAGAGATGACAAATTCTTATGGTTTGTGTTTTATAATCGTAATCACTTTGTATTTGTTTATTATTCTGACCTCCATGAAGATCAGATCACATTTTAAGGTCAATCTGCAGAAAACGCCTGCTTTATAAACGCACACACACAACACTGATTTGAAGATCAGTGAGTTGTTGGTTTTAGCCTTTCTGTGGGATTCTTGTGGCTTTCAGAACTAATCTCAGATGCACAGATCTTTGGAAGCAGAGCAGCATCCTCAGGCTCTTTGTCTCTCTTTCACAGGAAGCGAATGGCAACTGGGGCAAGACAGTGTTTGAGTACAGGACACAGAAAACTGCAAGACTTCCCATTGTGGATTTGGCTCCTGTGGACATTGGTGGCCCGAATCAGGAGTTCGGCATTGAAATTGGGCCCGTGTGCTTCTTGTAAAGCCGTCAGCGGGGAGGTGCCAGAGATTTCTCGAGACTGTTGAACTGACAGCTGACACGATCAGCCACGTTGTACATACGAGTACTGAGGACTATTCTGGCCCTGTGGCGAGATATTTATTGTGCCTTTCATCCCAGTTCAAGACATCAAAGATTTGGGAGTTAGTATGAATGTTTGAAATTTACAGAAAACAGTAGGTACAAGTCTGTATGTTTGACTTTAAGCTTTACACATTAGGAGGTCCAAAGATTTTTCGTTTCAAATCGTTGCCAAAGAATATCAAATCCTTCAAATGTTTCTCATTACTGCTGTTTCTAAACTCAGAACAGTTCCACCAAAGCTACGTCAAATTTCCCACCACTACGAATTTGTTTTTTGTTTTTTACAGATTTGCCTGTAATTTTGTGTGACTACAACACATTATGGTGCTATTGAGGAAATGACAGTCACTGATGAGTTTACTGGTGCAGTGCTGATGACCAACATCTGTATCGAGTTTTTCGAGATTAGCCGCATTAGGTGTGTCGAATGCTCAGTGTTAGCTACCTCGTCACCAAAACTGAGAAAACGACGACACTACGTGTAAATCTTTTTGTTCCCTGGTGCTGTTTTGTAAGTCGCAGGGTCCTTGTGCACTTGTTCCAGTCGTGTGGTACAGGGATGGGCATGCTAATAAAGGTCTTTTTTCGTCAAAGACGGAGGGATGAATGAGGTGGTGTGTGCTGATTGGTGACATTTTTTCTTTCATAGTTGATACGGCACAGTAACAGGTAGCACAAAATAAACTTTTTTATGCATGTCAGTTCCCCCTTTGCAGTATCCTGGAATTATATGCTCTTGAAAACGTTTTTTTTTATAATCAGTTTTTATAGAATAAGATAGCTGTGAGTGGCTATTTGCTTTGTATTTTTTGCTATGCAACAAATTAAAGTAAATGCTTCTTATCCCCCCAAGCTCTTGTCAAATTCATCAAGATGTAGTCAGGTTGTGGAGGTCAGCCAGTTTGCAAATGAATTCACTGCTTTATAGTTAAAAAAAAAAAAAGAAAAGAAAAAACAGAAGAAGAAGCAAGAACCCCAAATCAGAAAAAGTTGGGACACTTCAAAAACAAAGCTGAAATTTCTTTTTTTAATTTTCTTTTTTCTGAGGTGTCTTTTTTTCTTGTCCATTTCCTGTCATTTGCTAATATACATGCATTTTTGCAGTACAGCAACACCTTCCAAGAAAAATAAATAACAAAAAAATGCTCCAGGAGCATTTTTATATCAAAAAATAAGAAAAGAATAACAAACAATATTTCAAAAATGGGATTTAAACAGGCGATTGTATCAAAAAAGATAGGAAATATCTTTCAAGCTGCAGATCATATTAAATGATTTAGAGATTTTGAAAATTTAGTTCATAATGGGTGAGGGTGCAAACCAAATATGGACGTGGAAGTGTGAGACCTGGATCGCAGGACCTGACCTGAGAGCCACCATTCCTTCTGCAAGACCAGACTAACTTCTCTCTTTCTGCAGTGGGACCACTGGACACTCGAGAGCTCTGTTCTTTAAAATGTCGCTGCATAAAGAAATGTCTTTCATCAACACCTGATGTAAACACAGCTAAAGGATGTCTGGAAACCTTTGTGGAGCAATGCAATATAGAAATGAATTCAGAAACGACACACAACTGTTCTGTGCAAAAGAGAATGAGCTTGTTCAGGGCTGCTGTTGACTCTGGGACCATCACACAGTGGCAATGACTCAATATTCTAGATCTTTTCTGAGGCAAGACGTGTCTCCTGTTTGCTCTGGATCAAAGATGATGTTCTGGGTGGAGCCAGTCAATCCGTTGACGTGGGGCCACGTCAGCACCCCAGCTGAGGTCTTCTGCTCTTCTGTGAGAGCACAATCCATGCTCAGAAGAACATCATATATTGTCTTATTGTCCAGTAATGTTCATGAATTTTTCAACAAGACAATTCAAAGAAGAAGAGGAAGAAGAGGGTACGTACGGGTGCTGCTGTGGCCTAACCTCCCCAAGAGAGAACGTGTGAAGCATTGAGGAAAAGGAAATATATTAACAAATGAGTCAAAATACATTTCAGGTGTTACTTCATCAGTTCTTCATTACAGATTTTGTAGCCCAGCAGCTTATTAACAGGACAGAAGGGAACCTTTTCTGATTTACAGGTTGTCTCCAATGTCAGCTGTTTGTTTTCAGTTTTCATGACTTTAATGTCGCCAGGTGATCCTCTTGTGACCACGTGGCTCAAGTCTCAGCATACTTATGATAGATTTGTTGGAAAAGGAGGAGGAGAGAGGAGGGTGGGGCTTTCAGCAGAGTCATGAACTCAAAGAAAAAAATCTTTTTCTTTGAGTTCATGATACCTTAATAACTATAAAAATGAGCAGATGCAATTCAGCCATTCAGAAGTAAATTAGGAGAGCAGAGCGAGCACCTCCTGCAACGTCAGCATAATTACAGCAATGATCTGAGACGAGCGCTCAAACAGATCTGCTGTTGTGGAGAGAAAACTGGAGTCAATAAGGAAGCTGAGGAACTCAGACAGTGGCTGAAGGCCTGTCAGCACCTCACCTGTCCAGACTGCAGGACCTCACCTGTCCAGACTGCAGGGCCTCAGCTGTCCAGACTGCAGGGCCTCACCTGTCCAGACTGCAGGGCCTCACCTGTCCAGACTGCAGGACCTCACCTGTCCAGACTGCAGGACCTCACCTGTCCAGACTGCAGGACCTCACCTGTCCAGACTGCAGCCTGCAGAGCTTCAGGATGCTCTGATGTAGAAGTGAGTCTGATGAGAGTTGGGAACCATCCTGCATCATGTCAAGTTGCTGCTGGTCTCAAAGTTTAGATCAGTTATTGTGGCTAGTAAATTCAGAGAAGAGAACTTCTGACGTATTTTAAACCTATTTGTTAGCACACGTTCAGGTTTTTTTTAAATGTTTAAATATCAGTTTCATTTGAGGAGTTGTTCTTAGGAAGTATCACTTTATGACACAGTGTCTCACATGAACAAAGATGAAACAGAGTAATGACGGACAAGAAAATGAGACCAAATGAGTGAAAGCAATAAATTAGACAGATATAAAAGCAATTTAACCTCCATACTTGAGCAGACCATTTGAGCTAAATATCTTCAGTTCTGCTGTAAATGTGCATTTTGTGAAAGGAGGGCGGAGCTAGAACTCCTGTTTGGTGAGGATTTGTTCCAAATCCCAACAATCTGCAAATTACTTACCCTACCTTTAAACTCAAGAAATTCTGACTTCATAAACTCTGAATTTGACTTTACACATAATTTCTGTCAATCTCATTGTTTTCCAACATTTTACATCACACAAATATGAAGAACTAAAACTAGAACCGTCTGAATACTGATTGTAACATTGTGATTTTGAGCCAAACCCAAGAGGATTTCCTTTTCAGATGGTCCACGCCTGTACTCAAGGACACGATTATATTACACTCTGGAGGTGGATTTAGCACGAAGGAAACATGGTAAAGTTAGATATATGCAGTAAATAAAGTCTGGATTTCTTCCTTTTCATCTCTGAATTTTACCTCCTCATCTCACCCTCCAACTTTTCCCACAAAGTACATTAAGCTGAAAGAAAACCATTTGAAAACAAAAACAGTCAGAAGATAAAGTGAGCCATGAACAACACTTTTCTTTCCAGAAGGAATTTGTTTAATAACCAGTAAGAGTAAAGTCAGTGCAAACACAGGTAAATTAATGGTAGCACTTCTGCACTGATAGAAGAAGGAGGAAAGACCTTCATAACAAAGTAAAAAAAAAAAAAAGGAAAGAAGGTAAATACTGAACTGGCAGCTCAAATTTATAAAATGGGAAAAAAGGAGTGGATTAATAAACTACAGAACGTATGCATCACTGCAGAGTAAACAAAGATGTCTGATGTTACAAGAGAGCTGAACTTTTGTGTTAATGATACAGGTTCCATTTATTTTTCTTGCCAGCTTGTGTTCGGCTTACAAACAGGAATGTTTCAACAATACAGAATGCAACCGGTGCACACACACGCACACACACATGGAAACTCTGCCACACAGTGTACCATTGGACATATCCCACTATTTACATCTCCCCTGTGCAATAAACGGTACTCAAAGCTCCTCCTTCCATTAGCATCTGTCTGTTCTTTTTATTTCATTTTCGTACAAAAATAGCTCTTTTCTATAATGGATCTGAGTTCACCTTGAAATACTGAAAACCAATCTATATGCAAATGCATATAAACCTCAAAGACGAAACGTGTGACATCTTGACTCGACCGTGGAGTGGGTTTTGGCACTTCTTCATTCAAACAGGTTAAAAGCCTCGAGCCTGACAGACGAGCCTCGTTGGCATCAGCAGCGGCTGTCCAGCGGGTCCAGAGAGAAGACGGTGCCCTCTAAGGTTAGTCCCATTTTGAACCCCTCCTGGAAGACAAGCCAGACCACAGCTCATGTTCAGTGACCATGCACGCTCACGTGGGCTCACAGGCCTCATTTTTATTGATATACTGCAGCTCTGAGTGGCGTCTGCATGACAGGTCGTTTAAAAAATGCAAACCTGTGAGGTTTAGAGGAAATGGGCTACAGTCGTGTTAGTACTCGATCTTTTAATCCTGTTTTTGTTGCAAAAACAAACCAAAATCTAATTCTGGTGGGTCTTAGTATGAGGCAAACAAAACATCAGACCTAAAACGGATTATAGATCAGGTGTACAACTTTAAAAAACTAGAAATCTTGGTAGTTTGCATTCAAGTTGGTGATATCACAATGCAAAAAGGGAAAGACATAAGCAATGGTTTTAGTTATGTAGATGTTGAAATGTGAAACTTTCCAAAAAAAAAAAAAAGGACCCCAAAAAATGAAAGGTGGCAGCAGTGTTGAATGGCCCCTGCACCCCTCTGCACCACCTCCCCCATCAGTCAGGGTGTGGACACAAGTTCTCCGCTGTCTCTCTGTATCT
>JBAMYA010000014.1:5984533-5994604 GCA_037176975.1 Arrhamphus sclerolepis | reverse complement strand
AGTCCAAAGACATGCATGTTAGGTTAATTGGTGTTCCTAAATTGTCCCTAGGTATGAGTGAGTGTGTGAATGGTTGTCTGTCTGTATGTGGCCCTGCGATGGACTGGCGACCTGTCCAGGGTGGACCCCTGCCTTTTGCCCGTAGTGTGCTGGGATAGGCTCCAGCAGACCCCCGTGACCCTGAACAGGAAATAGCGGGTATGGATAATGGATGGATGAATTGTTCTATACAGCATCGGATGATTTCAGTCAATCAACAGCAACAAGCTCTGCATTATTTAATAAAAACATCAATGTCATGAGCCCAGCCGAATGAACGTGAGACCTACTCTCTTCTGCAGCCCTCCGATCTGTTTCCTAGTCTCCACGTCTTTGCCGCCAGACTCCAGGAACTTCTTGTAGGCCAAATCAAAGGCCTGGCCGATGGTTAGAGTTATCTCCTCTGCCTGCAGCATGACACCATCAACAGACCATTTAAGTGATTTAAATGTCACATCACTGAATGTGAAAGTTTCAGTACAAGATACTGAAGTACAAAGCAATCATTCAAAAATCTGTAAAGTCTTTATCTCTTACACATTTTTCACTGTCAAACACGTAGCAGAGGTGTTTGTTTGACTCCGAGTCTTTGCAGATAAAAGTAAATATCCTTTTGTCCGTCTTGTCATCCGCACAGAAGGATATCCTGTGTAACTGGCAGTTATGCTGCACATCCTGGAAAACACACATCATTTATTTTTTCATTCATTTATACAGACTATTTATAATTCTTTATGATTCTGCGAATCATCTCTTTGTCTTCGTGTCAGAAAAACTTCGTATCAGGTAAAAAACATGTTCCAGAAGTCAAATGTTTGGACTCACTTTCGTTTTGGGATCCAGTATCTTGACTCCGTAAATGGAGATCTGGAGCTCCACCTTAGGAATCTTCTGACCCTCTGACTTCTTGATGTGTCTCTGAAACTGTCATTTGGAGAAATTAAATACATAAAGCTTCACTTAGGCCATTCAATTAAAGTACAGATACTTAAGTGGGAAAAAAAGACTAATAACATACATCAGTACAAATGGACTAAAAGCCTGGTAAGCATTCTTGCCAAAAACCTGTACATTTGTCTTCAAAGTAGGACGGTGAGCTTCTGAAGGTAGCAGAAAAAGCTGAGAACACATAATGAGTCTGATCTCAAAAACACTAATGGCGAGCACACATTTCGTTTACAGGATTCAAGTGAAACTGCAATTCTGGCCCAAAAGGTTTCATTCATTGGGACCTTTCCATTATGCTAATGAGCTCATTCCTAACGGCTGTTTGCTGCACACTGGATTTATCTGAGTGTTTGTTATCTGTAACAGCTGGAAATGCTTTCCAGCAACATCAGTGAGCTCAGATAAACAGATAATCTGAGTTATCAGGGGCTCAGTCAGCCAGAGGAACTGATGCTGCATTCAGAACTCAACACTTCTTGCAATGAACCTTGAGATGACTTGATGTGAACGGACACATCACAAATGAACTGAATAATAAAAGGAAAGCTATTAAAGGAGACAAAATCATAAAGACGAGAGGATAATTTACCTTGGATCTGAATTTCTGATGTCACAATAACACGCTAAATCATTCAATGACCAACACGTTTCCCTCTTGCTGTCTCAGGTGGAAATACCCTCTCACGTAAAAGGATACTGCAACATTTTAGGAATGAGCTTATTTACCCCAGAGCTGATGAGAGGGTGTATTTAAGTCTTCTCTGTGCTTCCACAGAAGTTGGAAGCAGACTGATACAAGTAGCCTAAGAGACAAAATAAACTTCTTAAAGACTACAAAAATATTCCTGCTTACAAGTTCTGTATATTCACTTGCATGGGAAGAAATACTATACATAAAATGAGTTGCAACAATCTTATAAACATATATCTTGAAAACATATATCCATATCTGGCAGATCCACCACTACCTGGGTGCAGTATTTACGTGTTATATAATAGAATTAAATAATGCAGACACATCTGGACGAGAACGCTGCGTAAACTCTCTCTGTCACCACCACAGTAACATCTTCAGTCACAATCCTTCCTAATGAAATGTAATGAGAAAAGCGCCCCACGCCACCTGGACATCACGGACAGCTCTCCATCTAATGAGTAATTCTAACAGTCGCCATTATGCATGACTCACAAAGTCTATTAGCTTCTAATTTAGCCTGTCTGGGCTCTCATGTCTCTCAGGAAGCACTATGATGATTTCGAGGAAAGTCTCCTGCACTTTATTTGTTTAGGTTTACTCATCTGGTGGCTCATAATGTGTCCAAATGCCACTTTGCAGTATGACAACAAGGCCAGGCTCATAAAGAAATCTTTTCAGTGACAAGAAGAACAAGCTGGTGCCTTGATCGTATCATCATGTCATCCTGAGATTACACGAGCAGAGAAGGTGAGAGCGTGTATATTCACAGAGGAACGCTTCTTGGAGCAGCATACGCTGCCTGCCAGGTATCTTCAAGCAAGGAACAAACATATCTGTAGCCTGCACTCATAACGTTTGCCAGTGTGATAACTTGAAGAAAGACGAAGCAAAGGAATTACTGGAGTCTTTTTACAGCCTGGAACACTGCAGCAAATTGATACGTTCAATCATGAGCTTGTAAAGCCTTGAGTTAGGCCCTTCTTATCGAAGATATTTACTTCTCAGGAGCTGCAGACGCAAACATGATGTGAACCACACGGTGAACGTCGAGTTTGTCTAGCAGGGCACTCCCACATTGATATATGAACTAATTGAAAACTCAGTCACTGTCTTTCCCCTGCATGTGATCTTTGGAAGCATAGCCAAGCTTGTCCTCGTTGCCAGCGTATCTGGGAGACTAACCATGGAGACTCGGTCAGAAAGATCAGATGTATTGGAACAATAGAGCTCTGGGTTTGGGAAAACAAGCCTCCCCCACAAGTGGCCTCATAGATTCGGGCTCTTGGCAGGAGACGACAGCAGGGAGGCCAGTCGGCAGCCACGTTAGCAAGGAGCTCTCAGCTCTCAGGAGCTGTGGCAGTTCCCAGACCAAAAGGCCAACTTAACAGGTAGTAAAGTTGAAGAGTATTTGTTCTGGAAATAAACTACTACTAAACGTCGTTCATTGGGCCAGTTTAGTGAAACCAAACTCCAAATATCAAATGGGATGTATGTCAAACGTTTGAGCATTTTCTTGACACTTTGAAGAACTCTGTCCTGGTTAATGAAAACCCATCAACACTTGGCAGAAGAATGAGCTTAAAGGAGATATTGTGGCTTTTTTTCTTATTTAGGTTGACACGCTTTCCTGAAATATGAATAATATCTGGACCAGTTTAGTGACTTCAGGGGTACAGTATAGCTCCCTTTTCAACTCTGACTTCACAGCTCTTTCCATAGCAGCTGGTTTTCAAAGGCAGTTAGCCATTTGTCTCCACAGTTTTACAACTACCCACATCTAAGGTGGAGCAGATGGAGCATGATGTGAAGCGATGGGTAAACATGAGGAAGCTGGGTAGTTCTACCCGCTTCTGGTACCCTGCAAATCTGATGTGCTTCCAGTCTGAGGAGGATACGGTTGGGTCAGAGTCTTTGAGCTGCTTGTCACTTCAGACACCAAAGCAGATCTTCTCAAGAACAGATTTTATTTCATCACATGTTCCCTATAAATTGTCTCATTCAGAATTCAAACAATTTTGAGTTGCTGCCAAACAAAAAAACTGCTCCGCTTAAATTTTAGAGTGATGTTTACATTATGAATGGATGCACTGACAATACGAATGCATCCATCCATAATGTCATGTTGTGTAATGTAGTCCTTGCAAAGACATGTCAGATGGACCCGTCAGTTTCTATTAATGTTCTGTTTTTTCAGCGATGTTCTTATGGTCTAATTTCTCCATCCCTGGGCTCTGAACAAAACCTTCAGAAGCACCTGCCTGAATGAGAAATACAAATCCCCTTATGTTATATGTGCAACAGGTAATTGCTTTCAGCTCACCAAATGATTGTTTAATGTAGGTTTGAAGCAAGATTTGTAGTTGAACTCACTTCATATACGGCAACAAATTATCCCCAAAAGTCGTAATGAGTTAAGTGTGTGAAACTGGAGTTAACTGTGTGAGTGGCAGTTGTGTAAACAACTGTTGCATCAGATATTCAGAGCAGGGAACAAGGCTGATGAGAAAAACAGCAAAACAAAATAACTAAGAGGCAGAGATGATGGCATCGTGGTGTTAAACATTATATCATGAAGAGCTCAGACTGCTGCTGATTGTCCATTTCACATTATCTTTACTAATACATGAATGCATTTACATGCATTTATTCCACTGACATTGTACAATGCTGTCACTTTAATGTTCCATCATCTGTAACTGTATTCTGGGCGTGTGTAGAAGAGACCTTAAGTAGTGTACTAGGCAGAATGTAGTTTTGATATTTCAGCAGGAAATGTGACAGCTGGAGTATTTCAGCCAGGGATCTTACTCAGAAGTTATTTGGTGGATGACCATTACATCTTACTGAGTTTTACATCTACCTGGGGAGGTGCTGACTGAGCACACTGCTTATCCAGCACTTCCAGGCATCCACACTTGGGAGCTGAAAAACTCCAAGGGCACCTTGCTGGACTGGCTACTGGCTGAGGGAGGGGAGCATTTGTCACTCACTCCTACCTCCCCTGCAGCAAGTCTCCAATCCAATCTGCTCACTCAAGAACACCCTGTTTTCTTTCAGAGGACTGACTTTACCTTCAGCTTTCTGACTGCATCCTTCACAACTTCAGTGCCTTTCGGGGCTTCGACCTCCGTGTTCCCGAGGAACTGAAGAGTAAACAAAAGGGCTTGTTATTTCAAAGTAGCACAGAAAAAGGATGAACAATTATTTCATGAATGGATGTAGAAAGAATCGCAATTCTGGCCACTGCATGAATCCATGTGACTGCTTTCCAATAGATGGAGCCATTGTGCCTGAATGTGCTGCCTCTAATCTGGCAGCAGCAGTGGCGGTAACTGTCACACACACACACACACACACACACACACACACACAGACACACACACACACACTTGGTTTCATGGCCCCCTGAGTTTTATAAGTGGAGTCTGCTCCAATATGAGACTTCATAAGCAGTGGTGTCAAACCCTTAAAGGCTGGGAAAAACAAAATAACAATGTCTCCCACTGAAGCGCAGCAAACGGCTCAGACAGGCCTGGATTGTCTCTGCAACACAATGAAATCTGTGTGAAGCCTGACTGTGCTAATGCCTGTCTAACTCTGCAGACTGTTGTCACTGTAATAATGAGCAGTGACGCTAGAGGAGATGCTTTTTTTCCCTTTTTTTCTGAGCCTGTTGCCTCTATAAAAGAAACTTTGTTGTGTTTTGTCAGTGGAGACTTGAACTAACATCAAGGACATTTAATGATTCCAGAAAACGGCTGATATTACTGCAGCAGGTATTTCATGCCAGTAATGAAAGCAGTTTGTCAGTTTCTCACAGTGACTTGAAGGTAAAACCCCAAATCAGAAGTAGTTGAGGTGATATGGAAAAGAAAAAAAGAGATTAGATCCATTGTTTTTTACATTTACTTCTATCTCTTCTCAGACGGTATGAACCCATCATATTTCATGGTTTTTCTTGACAACTTAATTTTATTTTTACCACATACATGCATTTTTGCATTTCAGCCACACCCACACGTTCCAAAATATAAATCATCATTTCTTCTACAATGATTCAAAAGCATTCTGACACTGAAGATAGAAAATGATAAAGTGTCTCAGCTGTTGTTTTGTCCCTTTCTTCTTAAAAACATTTCTTAAGGGGCGTCGTTTTGATTTCAAAATTCTCCAACATTCTCGACAGGGAACATGTCCCAGTAGAGAAGTACCCATACCCTCTTCCATTCACCACTCTACAACATGATTGTACAGAATTAAAAGAGCGTCTAACTAATAGGACTGATTAAAATTGCGCTAAAAGCAGGAATTACAGAGTTGTGAGAGCCTGCACCAGCATGGGGCTTTCATTGTTCCTTCTTCTCCAAGAAGAAGACATAAAGAGAGAAATACCAGCAAACTGTTCCTGCTAAAGAGCTTGAAAACAGACTGGGGCTTTCTCCCAGAGTGTCAGCATTCTGCACCAGTGTGACAAATGAACTCTCCACACACTGGCGGTCATGTCTGGAAGTGCTGCTGGCAGAAGCCCAGAATAGAAAAGGCCAGCACATGTTCCTGACCAGTGCATTCTGTGTTGTGACTGAGGAGGTTTCACAAGGCAAATGAAGCTTGGAGGCACCAGCTGAGAGCTAACCATCCCTGCCTCTTGGTCCCCATGCTGAGCATTTCCATACACTTCAACATTTTGGCTGATATGAAAAGTTCATTGAGGTGACACATGCAGGACTCTGGGCCACAGTTTTAATGTACAAAACACTACACTAGATGCAAAAAAGAAAAGATAAACAACTTGCTCTTATAGCGTGTGGAGACTTTACAGCACAAATTCCAATGGGAAAATTCCGTAAAAAGAAGGAAAGAAAGTTTGGATGAAGCCTCGGCCTGATGCGGTCCCAACAGGTAAAGTCCCTGGACACGCTGGAGTTAAACCATCACAGATGTTACGTGGTTACTGATTTACCTTCACCTCAGATCCCTCACATCAGATATTTCATTCTCTTGAAACTGCTTCATTAAATAAAGTTGAAATGAATGTTCAGAGTGTGTTGTTGGGGCTCCATACCAACTTTAGGATCATAAATATTTAACATGTTGGATATTAACACTTTGACATCAGTGCTGAAACCTTCTTACAAACAGGTTGTACCACTCTTAACACACTTCACAGCACAGGAGGATGTGATACGATAATCTGTGGAACGACCAAGACGCATCATCTTGTGGAGTCCTAGCCAGCGTTAGCTGACACAGCTTTGTCTTTGTCTCATTGAGGAACCTCTGACTGCGATGTGATGGCTGATGACAAAATACCAGCAGCCCTCATCTGTTAATATTTCATTTCTCTTGTAGCCAAACACACACCAGAACGAGTGCACATGTAAAGAGTAGAGCATCTGAAGGCACCTGACATGGACCTCAGGAGATCAGATGGAACTTCAGCTCTGGATCTTCTGAGTTTCCACTGTGTCAAAGTTATGGGACAAGTCAGACATGTCAAATCAACTGAAGTTTGTCACTCTCTCAACACTAATAGTTACTAGTTGTAGAAGTGATGGTACAACAGATTACCACAATCAGGAATGTTAACGTAGACTTTGAGCCTTCACAAACAAATAATCTATTCATGTAACACGTTTATGGGGTTTGGATGTTTATTTGTGGCAGATTATTACTGTGAATAAGTGATGGATGCTTTAGCTTTAGCTCACTCAGCCACAGCAGCTCGCTGTGTCTCTGAACAAAGACGCACTGATGTCTGAACTTTAATGTCGTGTTTACAAAAAGTAATGACTGTTCCTGCAGCACAACTTAAACTTGACAGGTTTTACGAGCCTTTGTGGGTGTTAAACCTGAGGTGACAGAGATAGAAAGGCACAAAACACTGGAAGTCCTCGACCAATCAGAAACGCTCAGTGCTGCAACCTCCACCCTCAAGGTGCTGGGTCATCTCAAAGGTGCTACCAACCTAGCATGGCTAAAGCATTTTGGTCTTTTTGTTGTTGTTGTTTTTAATTATCAATTATGGTTGTTAATTATTTCATTAAACAGCTCAAATGTCCAAAAGAGACCTAAACTGACCCGAGGCACATCTGATCCCTGTTCCAAAACTGATTTCTCACAGGGAAGTCTAATGCAGGCCATCAAATCAAGATGACTGAGAAACCAAATTTTTTCTGCTATAATCAGCAAAGAGCCTCAACAGAGAAAAACCAACAGACCTTATTTTCCACTATCCTAGGTGCCTTAAAGCACGAGTACAGGTCAGACCCATCCTCATTACTCTGCCTGTCTTCTGGCCTTCAGGGATGAGTTTTACTAAGTTCTCAGCAAATTTATCCCGACAGGAGGCTGATCAGTGAAAGCTGACTGTTGAGCTGACTGCTTTGATTTTAGAGGTGTCTTCTGCCAGTTGGCCCCATTTTTTTATTTTTTTATTTTCCTGCTGCAGATAGGAAAATAGCTTCAGCTGTTTTGTGGGATTTGGGAGTTCTTGAGTTCCACCTCCGCGCCGGCAAAGCATTTTTGAAGCACAGGATGTGAGATGACAGATACAGTTCTTCACACAGGAAAACGCTGACAGGGAGAGACAATACTGTAACAGAGCACGAGGTCCTTCAACTCAGAGCGCCACGTTGAGTCTGAAAAGCTTTTGACCAGAAGAGTTTTCCAGCTTAGATAGAGACACTGCACAGTATACAAACACCCACCAGCGTTCCCATTAAAAGTGCACAAATCAAGACAGATAACATCAAGAATGCACTCTTTCAAAGTAGTCTGACAGGGAGGATTTACTTCTACAAGGAAAACAGTTGCTCTGGAAGATAAATAAAGAAATGTCACACATTTTTGACATCTCGTACTGAGGGTAACTGTTTAAACTATGATGTGCATATATGTGTGATTTATATATACATATATATATATATATATATATATATATATGTATATATATATGCCACGTTCTTGCAGGTCCGAGGGACAGACCTAGACTGTGATAAGACTGAAGCCTGCCATCCTGCCCAGAAAGAATACAAGCCACAAACCTGCAATTATCAAGAGGCTTGTTAACAGAAAGGACAAGATTGCACTGTTGAAACAAGGGAGAAAATTAAAGTGAACAAACACCAGAGGAGGCCAAAGTATTGATGGTGAGGAGCATTGAGGATCTGGACAAATACCAGTAAGCAACAAGAGCTGATGAATTAGAGGTATAAGGTAATACAACACACGACCATGACAGAACCTGACTCATCTATTTGCATCTAGAGACAATCATGACGACAGTCGCAGGATCTTCAATATACTGATCATAATTCACGGGATTCAGAAAATGACATTGATCCAGATGTTCACTTCACTCTGATGTCAATGACAGCTGCTGTTATTACACTGATGATCAGTTTAATCAAAACATTAAGACAGAAGACAAATTATCAATAATACATTTCAACAGCAGAAGCCTGCATGCAAACTTCACTTTTTACATCAATTTACAAAGAAATTCAGTGTCACTGCCATTTCAGACACATGGATCAAAGCCGACAGAGGAACTGATTTTGAACTGGACGGATATGAACTGAACTATATAAATAGAAAGAACAGGCGTGGAGGGGGAGGGGCTCTATATGTGGATAAGAACTAACGTATGACAGTGGCTGTAGATAACTTATTAGAATGTATGACTATTGAGATTTGTAATAAAAGGAATAGAAATGTAATAATTAGATGTATTTATAGAACTCCTGGCTCCACAAGTGAAACTTTTACAGACTGGACAGAAGAAATGTTCTCAAAAACTAAACAAAAAGTTATTTTCATTTGTGGAGATTTTAACATTCATCTCTTAAATCCAAATAAGCATAAAATGACAGATGATTTCTTTTATACAATGTATAGTACGTGTCTATATCCAAAAATAACTCGACCGACTAGAATCACACCAGATTGTGCTACATTGATTGATAATGTATTTACTAATGATATTATGGATAATATTGCTGGTGGAATATTAGTGAATGACATTAGTGATCATCTAGCTGTCTTTATTATATATGAAGCTTCCATCCAAACTTTTCAGGGCCATGAGACTGAGTCTGTATCACAAATATCTTGGATTTATTACTGATGATTCTCTTTTGCGACTCACATGCAACAATTGGTTAAAAAACTGAAGTTAAAATTGGGTGTTTAGTGTAGAATCAAGTCTTGCCTTTCTTTGAAAGCTAAGGGAGACTTGTTTCCGCCACCTTCATGTCTGTAGTGGACCATGGAGATGTTTTATACATGCATGCATCTTCAAAATGCTTCCAGATGCTGGATCTTCTCCATCATGGAGCTCTGAGGTTCATTACTGGCTACAAAGCCTCACTCATCATTGCCAGTTGGTT
>JBAMYA010000014.1:5964350-5977387 GCA_037176975.1 Arrhamphus sclerolepis | reverse complement strand
GGGGCACAAATTGTGAGGGGTTAGAGCTTAAGATCTTTGCCCAAACATGCTTAATTTCAATCATATTGCACGGGTTCAGGCCGAGCTTGGGCTTGCAAACCATTTTGTGCTCTGCAAGACGCAGCGCAAAACGGAGAAAGGCGCTCCAGCACACTTTTGCACCGGCAATGAAAGCAAAGTCAGAGGTTTGGAAAAGTCTGGACCATGTGCATAATAAAAATAATGAAGCAGTCGTTATATAGTCTAACAATCATACAGTCAAGGTAGCCCATTTAGGAATTAATTAACTGTACATCTAGGTATGTCTAGGGTGATCAAACGTCCTCTTTTGCCCGGACATGTACACTTTTTACGCCCTGTCCATGGCGTCCACTCATAAATACTGATGTAGATTAGCCCAATTCAGAAAAAAATGAATTATTCTATTTGTCCCATAATAAGCTACATAGGAGTCGTGTGAGATTCAGTCTCTATCTGCGAAGTGCTTCCATTCCTAACGGTTCTGTGGTACAATGGTCAAACTGGTAACAATCCTAAAAGTAGATTGCGAGTCTGAGTCCACCACTTGACTTCTGTTTTTTTTTTGTTTGTTTGTTTTTTTGCCCCCACTTCAGCCAGCACTTAGGCTACTGTTTTATAAAAGAGTAAGGTTTATAAATGGGTAGTAGTTACGGAGATGGTTGAAAAATAAATAAATAAAAGTTAATGAGTGTCCTGTTGTTTCCTCCACAAGTAGATGCATCATAAGTTGTAATTGTTCCCCTCTCCAATTAAGCATACACTACATATCCGGCTATTAAATGGGACTAATGAACTTACAGGCCTTCACCATCCTAACAGACATCCGAGTGCCACTGGGTGGAGCTCAGCGTGACTTGGAGCATGGGGCATCAACATCCTGATTACAACAGGAAGTTTACAGCCAAAAGAACATCTCTGCAGGGACACTGGGAGTTGATAAGCACAGGCAGGGGTCTGGCGCTGCTGAGAAAACTGCAGCTGTCATGCATGGGCTTTTTTCCTATTTAACTTTCTGCATGCAGGCAGATGTAACAGGTGACATCATCTGCTGTGCAAAGTTTACATGACTTACCACTTGAACAAAACTCTCTGAGGCACTGCAAATTATAGGTAAGCCACTCTGAATTAGCACTCCACTGCTGTTGAATTTCAAACAGATCAATAATCAAGTGTTGTGCTTCTGGTGGGGGGAGGGGGTGGGGCAGTAAAGTGAATACGTAATGTACTCCAGTGAATGTTGTTTCGTTGTTAATGTTAGATCTGTTCAGCCTGATGATACTTCACTTTTCAACTGTGCAGTAGCACAAGAATTGTAGTTCACTGACTTTTTGATTACTTTGATTTGATTAGCTTTGACGTGATATGTAAACTGAGACAAATAGTTTTCTGACTTGAGAGAGGAAAGAGAGGAAGAAGTATGCCCAAGGTTGTTGAGTTTCACTCAGGAAGCTGCCAACAGAAAAAGCAAGAGGTAACGGCTCTTTAATGATGGATTTTCTAGCCATAATTCTATTACTTTATACGTTCTTTTTTGTTCCTAAAGATGACAACTGTAAAGTGGCAGCTACTGTTTTTGGTGCATGAGGAGCAGTGATGACTTCCAGGTCATAAAAACCTGCAGGATGATGATGGATTGTGAAACAACATCTCTTTAAAATGGCCATATCATGCTCATATTCAACCATCTAATTTTCATTTCTGCTTTACAGCCAACATAGCTGCAGAAACCTGTAATTATCATTGAACGACAGTATCACACGGACGGGATCTTCCTGAAAAATGTGCAGATTTGTTTACGGAGGCTTGTCAATAGTCAAAGCTTTGACTACACAACAACATATCAACACATCATCAACGATACGTCCTCGACATTTCTAAAAGCCAGACTGGAAATCAGAACATGAAAGTGGACATTATCATGAGCCACAACAACAAAAATTACAGCTGGGATCTCCGCTCTGCACATGTTAAGCTCGTTACCTGCTGTTGTGCAGCTTTGTGGATGATGTTGTCTTTGTGCGCGTGCGTCTGTTTATCTTACAAATGCTTCGTGTTCGTAAGATGTTGATGGAGTGAGAAAACGTTACGCTACCGTTGACTCTCCGTAGCATGTTAATCAGTGAAATAAATGTGCTGAAGGGAATTTCTTTGCGTCAGAGAAGCACCAACTTTACGTCTTTCTGCAAAACAGCTAAGTGTTGTGGAAAAACAAATTCATTAGTTCCATAACTGAGCTGGAAAAACAAACTGTCCATTCAGCCGCGGTGGCTCGACTTTCCTTCACAACCAAAAACACATTCTTTTGGAAACAAAGGCAAAAGCCAGAATGAGAAACACAATGGACCACCGAAGAGTCTGCCCATGTGGACGTGCAGTGCCTCAAGAATGTAACTTTACTGTGAAATTCCACTTGCTATGACATCACAGAGAGCTGGTGTAAGAAAAAAACAAAAAACTCAAGTGTCTTCGCACCCTGAAACACACATTTACCTTCGTCTCTGGAGCCCCCAGTCACACTGAAGATAATAGTTTATGATAACATTTTACATAAGTCAGAAAGCACAAAGAAGTTTAATAGAGCAACTTTAAGAACTTTTTTTTAGTTAATATATTTGAGTAGATTGACATGTTTGAACACATATAAACAGCTACATTATTCATATTTAGAACCAGTAAAGAGTCGATAAAACATTCATCTTATTTTAATATTTAAGTACTGTACAGTTATGTTGCTAACAATGAATTTAAGCTTTAGCATTTGCATCAGCATTGGAACTTTTAAAGCCTTTCAGTATAAACTACTATGAATGAGTCAGATAAAACTGGCTTTTGGAGCCCAGTTCTTGCTCGCTAAGGCCTGTCCAGTATCTCAGATTATTGGGGACGACAAAGTAGCTCTTCTCATCCTTCCACAGCATTAATTACCCATGTTTCTTTGTGTTCTAATCGTGACAAATGGTTTCCATTTACATGTGAGGGATCAGTTTGTTTCTTTATTCACTAACACCTAGAAGATTAAACTGTGGTGTGGAGTTCAAACAAGACTTCAAATTAGAGAAGCTGAAATGGAAACATCACAACTACAAAGTGAGTTACCATTGGGAAAGCATTCTTTGACGTCTGTTGTCCTCTGACAAGATGCATCCTCTGCATCACTGCTAATGTATGAAAAAACAATGCTGGCCAAGAAACAGCTGGGGAACTTGGCAAAGGGAAGCTGTGTGTTTCCACTTGAGCGTGTGTGCTTGAGAGCATTTTTGTGTTTTTGCATACATGTGTGACAGAGCAGCTGACCTCTTCCTGGCTGTTTCTAATTTGCAGATAACCATAATGTTTTACAATCGCACTTTCAGTAAGCCCCTCCTGATCCCTGCTCTCCTCAGTGCAAAGGCTTATGAGACTGTGACCAGACTTGAGGTCCTGGCGTTGCAGAAAGATCTCCGTAGAGCTTTGTGGCAGTAAACAGGGTCGGCAGCCCCGTGCTGCCCCCCTCACTTATTCTTCTGTGGTTTTCAAAGGTTGTGTTTATGGTTTATTTGGCTCCAAAAGAACAAAGATAAATCTTATTTAAGGTAAATTAAAATATTTTACTGAAGCCAAGGCCAAAATTATTAGCCCTACAATTAAACATTTGTATAGACTTTTATGACTCACGACTGACAACAGCGTCTTATGGGAGTTCCTGAGTTGACTCATGTCTCTTGAGGGATCTCAGCTCATTCATCTTTGCATCCAAAGTACGTGGTTTCTGAGCATGAACATTAAGCCTGAGCTCTCATCACATACTCTCACTAGGACTAAGACATGGCCACTCCCAGACCTGGATTTTGGTGTCCAACTAAAAGGTTTGGATGAATTTCGATGTATAATTTGGGTCATTGTCTTGTTAGAAGACTCAGCGGCGCATAGTTTTTATTACATAATTCCCTCATACAATTAACAATCCTTTCACTGAGGCCTCTTCCAAGGCCAGACTTCCAAAACTCATCTCATTTCCTGCTGGGTTCCTGTTGTTTTCTCTGACTATAACTTTGCACTTTCAGCTACACCGAGGTTTGTTTTTAACAGAATCTGTCCTCTTTACCTTTGCAAAGATGCATCATATTGCCATTGTAGACAGAGTGAAACACTTCAGCCTTTCTGCTGTCTGTGAGCTCCAGGCTTTCCTTACTCTTTGGTGAGATCTCTTCTTCACAACAGCTGAAGAGGTGTCAAGTGCTGAGTGGTGCAAGTTCTGCTCACGAAGCCCTTTATATATAAAAAATAAAAATTTATATACATATATATCTATATAGATAGATATATATGTATATGTATATACATACATGTATGCTGATTGATTGCTCAGGTGAGGTTTGAAGGTAAGAATCACTCGGGTGTTGGCGCTGTAACTGTGTTACCACCAGATGAACGAACGGAAAGTACCCTACTTAGCTCTGCTTCAGTTTCAGCTTTGGTTTACCAGTGCTCTTTTGTTGCTTTGATGTCTGTTTATCTTTATTTCCCGTTTTATTTTGAAAAAACTTCCTCTGGAGCGTGACTCCTCTGTTTTCCGCTGTGGTAATCGTCTCCACCTGTGCCTCATTATCTCTTGAGTGTTTGTCAGTGTCTTTATTTCATCTTTGGTCTCATTCCTTCCTTGCTGGTTCATGTCTGTTTGTCCATCAGAGCAGCAGCTTTCTAGAATAATTACTGTGATTGCCATCGTTTCCTGCTTGTCCTCATGGATTCCTGCTGGATTGATCCACTGTTGCAGAGCTTTGGTTGACTACTCTTGCTTCCATGAACTCTTGGTGACACTGCAGCCTGGGACCAAGGCTGTCCATGTGCACTTCTGCACCTGAGCATAAGTGGCACATTACTCTGCTTTCTTTTCTAATTCAGCATTTCTTTGATTTCCTTTCTGGAAAATTGTAACCATCTGACAGACTCTGTTCTCAGTCTCTTTCTCTCTCCTTTTTAAAATCTAATTTGACTAAACAGAGGGTTCCTTCGCCTGTCGGTCTATTGAGTCATTTATGAAGTCCATTTTAATGCACTACTGTGATTACTAAAAGTTGGTAATCTCTGTTGAACTATTATATCTAAAGTCTTCTTTGAGTTTTCTTACATTTTTATACCTTTTGTGCTCTTCTACATTTACAGAAGAGCAAGAACTTACGCAGTGCCCGACCCCCCTGGCCTGTCCAATGGCCACGTCTGGCCCACGTATCTGAAACACAGCAACATCTGGCGCTCTGCCGCCTTCGTCCCCCAGAGTGCAGACTTTGGGGGACCACTGCAGCTGGCCAAAATGGCCTTTGGGGAGTTCACCGTCCAGATGTGCGGTGTACTTTGCCGTCATCTTCTGCAAAGTACATCTCTGGGGCTTGATAACATTAGTGAAAGACCATTAATATGTATATGCTTAATGCACTGCACCGTGTTTGCTCCTTTTTATTTCCCAGTTTCTCCATTGCAGAGTTAGTTTAGTTGGTGCAGTCCACAAAATTTAATTAGATACCACATGTTGTACAGGAAAGTGATGACCCAGTTCCACTGATTTATTTCACTCCTAAATGTCATACACTTTACCCAGTTGGATCCTTTTCAGGGTTCAGGTTCCCTCTGTCTCTCTTGCCACCCTGCATGCTGCAGATTCACAGCCTGTTTCTTTATATTTTCTGCCTCAGGTTGCATGTCAGTATGTAACACTTTTTTAATGCTGTGATGTACAGCATTAAAAAAAATATAAAACACAAACACAACAAATGAATCCTTTGGGAAAGCTGTGCATTGAATGTCCAAAGTCATTGAATGTCCAAGGCTGGTAAACCCACTGTTTTGCTAAATAAATTTGCATTAGCTGAGGCTTCTATTCGCCTCTCTTTGAATTCTGGCTCGTCTTCTATGCAGCAGTTTTAAACTCCCAGTGGTCTGCAGCTTTACTCTAAACAACGCTCTGGGGAGCTACTTTGCTGAGACGCAAGCATCACCTTTGAAAGTAAAATGTGTGAATGCACTCACAAATTATGGCTGCTGTTACATTTACAACTTTGTCACAGAATGCTAAGAATGCATGGAGTACAAAACACACACAGAATATGGAGCGTCGCCGTATTACTTTCGCCAGGAAACTGGAGCTTCCCTGAAATGATGGGGTGGCCTCACGCTGCCGGCATGTTTTTTCAGCTGTGATGTTCTTGAATCACTAAGCCAAGTATGTTGTTTGAGCATTTAATTTCAGACTGAGCCACAACAACACAGATACTAATGGCATACTGCCTGTCCTACAGCTCATCCTGGCTCATTCAGCTGGACTGATCCAGAAACCTGCATGTTGTTGTTAATAAATGGTCATGTCTGGGTTGTTTAGCCTTAGTCTCAGTAACTCATTGATCTAATCTAGCAAAATTGTCTATGATGAAAGATGGAGTAGCAATATTTAGCAGCATTTTTATGGTAATCTATTTTTCATGTGTTCTCTGTTCTAGATCTGCAGCTGATAAACTATCACCTGGCTCTGACATGGCTGAGAGGCAGCTGGACACCTTTGGCCGTAATTGGATGGTGGCGGTCATGCTTCTCTGCAATCCCACAGTGGTACGACAGCCTCTTTGCATGTTCTGGGCTTCCTTTTACAAGACATTTTTTAAACGTATCTACAGCATCTACCATACCGTAACGACTGGCAGTAACTCACACAGCAGCGCTGTGCAACGCTTTGACAGTGGCCGTGTCTCACGCTTTGGCCTGTTCACACTAAGTATAAAATGATTAGATGAATAAACTGTGAGGTTTCCCCCAGATTTTCTACAGAGAGCTCCTGAAGCCTTCTCTTTTCTCCTCATACTCCCCAGAGCCACGTAAAGAGGCAGAACCAGCAGTGCTAAGACGCTGGCTGGAACATCCTCATATTTAAGCTATCTTAACCCAGAATGATGATCAATATGACTTTACATTCATTTGAATCAAATCTCTCCAAACATCCTCATTTCAAGTGTGGCTCCCTGAACTGAAACAAGGACTAGTGGAGTTCTGCTTCACCCACAGCCAGTCATGGTGCTCCAGCAAAACACCTTTTATTTAAAATGTGACTACGCTCTGTTCCGTCTTTATTCACAGCTCAGGATAGTGCTAAGCACAAAGAAGCTAAAAGGACGAGGCCCTGGTCTTGTGTGAGGGCCTAGCTACTGGCCTAGCCAGTTTCAGTGACTAGCTGACAATGTCAATGGCATCCAGCCATTTGATTGGTCAGCTTTTGCAACCTTTGTAACTTTTATATAAGCTTACAAGATGTGGGAAAATAAAAAAAAATCTCTGACATGTTCATTTGCCATAGGTGTGAAATCTAATTATAAAGCCCCAAACCCAGTCTCTGTACCAGCCTGTGAGTCTGTTCATTTCAGTTGTAAAGTGGAACATTTTAACATGGAGACCCAGTTGGGGTGTGATGTCATCAGGAGACATGGCATTGATTTTCACAGCTGTGCTGATGACTCGCAGCTGTGCATTGGCCTCGTCTCCTGAAGACACACAGAGCTTTTTAATTCTATCTTTGGTATTAAATCATGGATGGCAGGAAACTTCCTGCAACTCAACCAGGACAAAAACTTAGTTCTAGTTATCTGTCCTAAGGCTACGAGAGAGAAACATTTATCAAAACTACATGCATAGTCTTTAAATATAACCCCCCCCCCCCCCCCCATCTCAATGAAGAGCTGAGGACAACTAGCCCACCTTTTTAGTATGGCTTTTGACTAATGCCTCTTTTTTTAAGTCCTGTTAAGACTTTCTGTTTTAGATTTGATGGCCCACTTTTTACAGCCCATGTTTTAAACTTGTAGGCCAGCCCATTCCACTTTTGTTGTACTTCCCTCCAGTACAATAGATGCCTGACATCACAGGGGCTTTGTTCAGTTCTTCTTATACAGTCTGTGATTGTCCCTTTCTGACACCTTTGTCATGACAAAAACAATCAGACAAAAAAAAACAATCAAATTTCTTCATGCGTGATACACAACAAAGATGGGTGCTTCGACATTTTACCACCTCCATGTATGGTTTCATCACTAGCACTAATTTAAGAGGCCATGCTTCAAAGTCAAAGGACAGAGACGCTGTTGATGCTGCCAACGCATGTGTGTGAGACAGTAGTTACACTTACGGATTGTTGCTCAGTTTGTTTGCTTTACTAACTGTGCCTCAACTGCATAGTTTTCATTTTCAGTTTGAGTGTGTGTTGTGAAGGACTTTGAAGGACTGTGAAGGATCTTTATGTTTATGTAAAACATACTGACTTTTATATCCTAATGTCAAAAATTTAACAGCAACAGTCCTTAAAGCCCAAAAGACTAAAAGAAATGGGAAAAAGTATGAATATTGAAAGAAAGTTGAGTTTTTAATGTAGTTTTATGTGTGTATTATCTGATGTGTTGATAAAGAATAAATACATTCTTTTAGAAAGTGAAAGTTTTTCTGTTCCTGTATTGTGTTTTAGGTTAACACAGTAATGTGTATCTGCAGAACTGCTCATGTCTGTTTTCAATCTTATTGTTGTTACTTTGAACATTTCTTTAGTGCTTTTGTAAGATATGTACAGTAAGAATACGGGTGTTCATTGAAAGATCTGCCACTAGCACAAAGAAGAAAAAGAATGCCCTTAAAAGCTTTATTACGGTTATTCACACCCAAAGAATCAAATGAGTCATGGCTCAAGCTGATGACGAGAGTTTATTAGGTGGTTTTCAGAATCCGTCCCTGGATGCTTTCATGTTCACACAGCAAAGAGACCAAAAGTGTCCTGCGGGATCAGCTGTGAAGCCATCCTGAAACGGGTTCAGGCCCTGACTTTGCCAACTGTGGTCAGATTTCCTGGAGCACATTTTGATGCCAGGTCTCTCAGGGCTCCTGGTTGCCTCTGCCATGAGGTTCACCATGACTCTAGTGAGCTCCAGCGGTAGATGATGCTTCCTAAAAGTATGCAAATATTCCTCCAAATAAAACTTGCACCGCAATTTTAACATCAAAACCTCCTTTGAGCTGTTTCTATGTTAAAAAAAGAAAAATTATGAAGTGTTGTATACCTGTGTAATTTATATATCTATACTACTGGTTTTTAATACACGCTTTTCCTTGCAGCTTCTGGTAAAGGCAAGCGTGGAGGGCAATGAAACCCAGCAGCAGCATCCGACCAACGTCTACCATGATATTGGACTTACCAGGAACAAGATAGTTACAGCACAGTTTGAGTGTTATCAAAAGATAATGAAGGACAACACCCACAGCAGACAAGGTAGCTTCAATATTTAATCTCTCTGACATTTAAACGGCCATCTTCATGGAGCTGCAGCAAGACACGTGATTAAAACACTGCTTGCAAAATTTCTGCATGTCTTCTTAGTTGACAGTTGTTAATATTCACACAGTCACAAGAGCAGTGTCAGTCTTACTATTTCCAGGTTTTTTTTTTAATTGTTATTAAACCGTTATTTCACCAGGAAGATCCCACTGAAATTAAAAATCTCTTTTGCAAGAGAATCCTGGCCGAGACTGGCAGCGGCACGCAGACGTTACAGACCATTCACAGCAGCTGTATTTTGATGTAAAGCAATGACTCAGTAAAGCAACCGTGCCTCAGAGGTTCCTCTTTGGTTTCAGAGCCCATGTGTAATCGGACTTGGGACGGCTGGCTGTGCTGGGATGACACGAAAGCAGGAGTTACATCTGAGCAGCACTGTCCTGATTACTTCCAGGATTTTGATCCTTCAGGTGAGATCTGGAGCTTAGTTCTCAAATATTCTGCGTCCCTGTTTCAAGTTTGGCCAAACCGTGAAATAGCAGAGAGCAGAGCGGTTATGGTAACCTGACTTAGCCTCCGCTCGTGGTGCTGTTACTGCAGTGCAGACTCAAAGAAAAAAGGGGATGTTCTTCTGATAGTTGTAAAAGCAAAAGAATTCACTGTGTACTACGCAGGAGGTCCAGGTTAGAATCCCTGTCGTGTCAGGACGAGTGGAAAACTTGTGCCAAATCAGTCATGCAGATCACTCTGCTGTGGTGACCCCAAATAGGGAGCAGATGAAATGGAAGTTATTACTTAGTGAGCATATATAGTCCAAATAAGCTGGTAAATCCAGAGGGAGGTCTCAAGGCTTCAATAAAACCATGTCCAACTGGAAGATGGAAGAAACTGTATAATGGGCAGGGTCCAAACATTAGAGTGTAGCAGGTGGATCTGTTGAAAGATGAGGAAATATGGTCAAAAGCTGCTTGAAGACAGGTGTCTTAGTTTCACTAAATCCAAGTAGCAGCAGCGAGACGTGTCCATTTAAGTTATCCAGGCATCTGAGGGGTCACTGGCTGAAGCAGCTATCGTTTATAACAAAGGCCTTGAATACTTGTGCAAAAATGAAATCCTTCAATCAACCATCAAACATCTTTTGCTTTTTCATCCTGGAGAATTTGTTGTTGTTTTACCTTTTAACGTTGTTCTGTAGCATGTTCACAGGTCAGACATGTCAGCTCCAGTATGTGTTGCTTTTAATCGTATCTTTTATCTCCTTTTGAGTTGTTCCTCCATGTAAACAGTTGTCTGGAAGGGTCCGTACTTTAATTACATTAGATACGAGGTTTCTGAACCAAATCTGTTTTATTAATTTAAGTGAATGCATTTGTTTGAAGAAATCTCAGGAAATGTTTATTTTTTAAACTTCATGGCTCATCCCTCTTTTTGTCTGCTTTTTATTGGAGAGACAAACAGCTCCCTGCCTAAACATTCTAGCTGCATGCACCGCTTGAAGCATAAACGCTGCTGCAAGAGACAAGCTGAGGACCTAATGAAACAGAGACGAACGTTGTCTCAAAGCTGTTATCAAAGTCGTGTTGTTGTGAGCGTGCTGGTCTCACTTTCTTAAATTCTCCTTGCAGAAATGGTCACAAAGATTTGTACCGACAGCGGCCACTGGTTTCTGCATCCTGAGAGCAACCGAACGTGGACCAATTACACTCGCTGCAACGAGCACACCAACGAAGGCAGAGTGGTAGGTCACTTCACAAAAGGCCATGGCTGCATATAGAGCGCAAATACCCGACGTGTGATTAGCACTGACCTTTTATTAAATGTCTGGACAATCACTGTACATTTGCAGCGACAACAAAATTGTGAAAGGTCAGGAACGGGCATCTCACCTGCGTGGTTTTAGTGACGTTTAGTTGACAGTTATTTCTCATATACGCAGTGTATCTAAATGAAGAAAACATGAATGTCACTTTCACATCAGATAATCTTGACGTGCATTACATGAAGTAGTAGAGGCTGATTCTTTAGTGTTCATCTCAACATTAACAATCAGCTCATAGAGAAGCAGAACAAATCAAATTAAGCAATTTGTGCCTCTTGTTTTCTTCCAGACTGCAATGAATCTTTTCTACTTAGCCCTCATAGGACACGGACTGTCTCTGGCCTCCCTCTTCATCTCCCTCACTATATTCTTCCATTTCAAGTGGGTCCACATCTCTGATGTCAGCACGCTTTATTGACAGAATTCTTTTGTTTAGTCTTTGCATGAATCATCATGAACGTGAAGTAAGCTAACCCCCCCGTTTTTTTGTTTTTTTTTTGCAGAAGTCTGAGTTGCCAAAGGATCACCCTTCATAAAAACCTCTTCTTCTCTTTTGTCCTGAACTCTGTGATCACCATCATTTGGCTGACTGCAGTAGCAAACAACCAGGAGCTGGTGCAGAGGAATCCAGTTAGTTTATCATTTATTATTTATTTAGACAGCTCTCTGCTAGTTCATTTTCCGGTAAAGGTTTCATATATAGGTTTCAAGTGACATAAATCAGCTGAGAAACTCCACTAAAATGACACGACTCAGTGCAGCCACTGTCTGTATTCATTAGTGATGTTATTCCTTCTTAGACGAGCTGTAAGGTGTCCCAGTTCATTCATCTGTACCTCTTTGGCTGTAATTACTTCTGGATGCTGTGTGAGGGAATCTATCTGCACACCCTTATCGTGGTGGCTGTGTTTGCTGAGAAGCAACATCTGATGTGGTACTATCTCCTAGGTTGGGGTAAGTGCTAAATGAGATGGAATTACAGCTTCATGAGCATTTCAGGATCTTGGGTATTCAGGGTGATTCCTTCTTTTATTGCAGGTTTTCCTCTTATTCCAGCCTCCATTCATGCTATTGCTCGGAGTTACTACTACAACGACAAGTAAGTTAACACTGCCATAAGCAATTTACAGTGCCAAGAAAAAGTATTTAGCCCTTTGGAATTGATTGGTTTTCTGTATTACTTTGACATAAATGTGATGACCAAGAGATGTTTTTGAACCACATGAGGTGAAAGGGGCTGTTGTCAGTTAGCGTCACCTCGCTAAAGGTCCTGCTCAATTGGACTTTTAGCCGTCCTGGTTTTAACTCCACCATTGCTTGATTCAAATGTAGTTTCCATGGCGACATCAGATTCGAAGATGCATTAATTACCAGGCTCATAGTTATTTTTACTAGAAATTTTCAAAGTGCAAATCCTCATCACATCATTCAAACAAACAAACAAACAAAAAAAACATTACCCCTCCCCTGCAGTACATAAAGACTATCTGCAAAACCATCCATTGCAAATCAAAGGGGGGCATTTACAACTATGTCCCCTAAAACCATTCCATATAAAAATATACTCTATTCCAACAGTACTTGCAAAATACCATTCTGACCCCCTGTTAAACCCAAAAAGATAAACAATACCAATACATCAAAATAACCCAAATACGTCTTCCCCAAATCTCCCCCATCTCCTCAGGCCAGTTGCTTGGTGCCGGCCAAACTAATTTAGCACACCAGGCCTTCATCAGCAACACTCATGGGGCGCCTCCATGACTGTGCTGATCTCCAAACAAAACCAACAACCCTGAAAACAAATCAAACCCTCAAGCAGGAATAGATACAAAATAAATGGGGCGGGGAGGTGGGGAGGTGGGGCGGGGAGGTGGGGAAATGGGGGGGAGTTGAGATCTTTGTAACAGTTCGCCA
>JBAMYA010000014.1:5941958-5955266 GCA_037176975.1 Arrhamphus sclerolepis | reverse complement strand
TATATATACATACATACATGTATACATACATACACACATACATATATGCATTTGGAGGAATTAATATATTAGCAAGACTTTTTCTTAGCAACTGTGCAAGAGAATGACGGGTGAGGGAAATACAAGCAGGAGCTTCTTCCTCCTCCCTTTGCACATGTAGATTTACATCTTTGTTTGTTTATTTATTCATCTTTTTTGTTTTCATGACATGTTTGACCATGTTGTTTTCTGTTTGATCTCATGTTCAAATAAATCTCATCATCATCATCCTCATCAGCATCATCATCATCATACCATGTTCTACTCAACTGTTAACACATAAATCAGACAAAGACACTGTTCAGCACATCTGTGTGGATCTGTGAGCAGCTGATGGTGTTATTATCTTTTTCTCCACACTTTGTTGACTATTATTAGACTATTTGTTTCTCCCATATGCTCAACAGTTGATGTATGTATTGAAACAGACTGAGACAAGCAGAGGTGAGAAGATAAAGAAAGACCATATCATGAATGCTGGGTAGATATTTGCTTAATAAGATCTCCTCTGTTGCACACAAAAATCACACAGTTGAACGGTATTTCTTCTTCCTCTGACACTTATGGGCAATGGTAAGACACATTTATCAACCCTCATCAAGTCTGGAGCTTCAGACCAAGGACACCTGCTTGCTTAAACATCTTGGTAATGGAAGGGAATAAAATTCATCAATTTAACTGTGACAGAAGGAATTAGTTTTGTTACCCACCAGATTCGTGCTGGGTGTTGTGCTCCCAGGGCATATAGGACAGCAGAGCAATGCGATCTCACACAGACGCAAATGAGTTCATCAGCCTTTTGACTTCCAATCAGGTTGATAACCAGCCCATGCTGAAGCAGAGATAAAGACAAAATCTAAAAGACAACTGGAGCAGGCGATGTGCTATTAACATTTTCATGAGATATTACCAGTCTATTTTTAGATCATTCCTGTAGAACATAACCAAATCTCCCTCACTACCAGTTGTCAATAAAAATTAATTTCTGATTTACAGCTTTTAAAAAAAGAAAATAAGGTGTGTCTGACCGTAGAGGGATCCCAAAAGTCTCCTGGGTTTTTTCTTCCAGGTCATGTGACCTGTGGCTTTCAGCCCTCCAGCAGAATGGGACGACTGGACTTTTTATCAACAGATCTGGAAAAGATCATGATGTTAAAATACGACAGCGTGACATGCTGGTACTGAAACAGGATTAAGCAGGTACATCATCATATCTGTAGCAGTTTTACTATACTTTCTGGTACTATACTATACATAATTACTAATTATAGAAAAACTGCAATGGAAGCACCTTTTTTCATATTTACAGGTCATGAGACGTACCCAAAACACACACTTAGCAGCATTTAGCAAACGCAAAAAGATGGCAAGAGTGTCTCTTCATAACTCATCAATCAATGTGCATCTTAAAGCGGCAGTACCTCTTCTGACCACATGGGAGCAGCATTTCACAAAAAAAGTTATATCAGCCCTGGTGTAAAACACTGAAGTGCACCTCTAGTGGGACAAAGTGGTATTACAACCTGCACACCCATACGGTTAGAAGTGGTATTGATACTTAAAAGTGTTTTGTTGTTTGTTTTTATAGTAACACAAAAGCCAAATATCCATTTCAATGGATATTGATATTGGTATTGGATCCCTTTTATAAAGTGTCTTGACACCAAGCAAGAAAGCGAATGAGTACATTTTGAACACTGTCAAAGTGTTAACCTCCATGTCTATATGGAACCCTCTCAGCTGACGTGTACTGCTTTAGTGCCAAACTGTAACCAGAAGAACTGTGAGGCTGTGGTCTACAGGGGTGTTTGAAACCACAAACTGGAGTCACGTAGATGTGACATTAACAACATAAGTAAATGAACAATAAAGCACTCTCCTTGTAACGATCCCTGGATCACCATGAATGTGGTGCTCAAGAAGAAAGAGAAAGCTCTCAGGGAGCGTCATCGGGAGTATTGAGTGGTGTACAGACGGAACATAAAGTCCAGCTAAGATGATGCCAGGGAAACCCTGTGAGCAAGCTCCAGCTGACAAGCACATGCTTCAAAGTGAAGGGGGATCAAACACGTAGAGGCGTGGACAAAACTGAATGTGTTTCCAAAAGGTCCAGTTCAGGAGGACGCTCAGAATTTTCCTCTTCTGCCTCCAGCTCTCTGGACATGACCCCCTGCAAGAATCCACAAGTTCTGTGCAACACTTCAACAATCTCACTTTCAATTTTACAAGAACAGAACTAAGCAAAACACCATTTAGTAATGGTGTTGGAGAAATACAGATACAGTCAAGTGCAAAAGTCAGAATCCTCACTTTTAATCTTGTGTGTATGTGTGTGTGCACTAATATGAAAACTAATAAAATTCATCTGTTTGTAGTAGGTCTTGGTACGAGCCAGATAAAATAATTAATCAGCAGAAGCTCTGCAGGTTTAGATAACAGCAGATGATTTGGCAGATTGCTGATCTGAAGTATTCAGGTGTGTCCATGACAGCACAATTAGCTCACACAGTGCCTATAAGGGAAAGACATAAGCAATAGCCTTAGAGGAGCACTTGTTGCTTGGAAATTGTTATAAAATCATCAGTTCAGTTTTCTACAGAGAGGAAGCAGTCCACATAATTAACCATCTCCACGACTGTGGGTGCGCCTCATCAAATTTAACCCAAGGTCAGACCCCGTAATGTTCATACAAAAAAAAAACCTCTGCAGGCTTAACTGATCATGTCAAATGCACAATTTAGCAAACAATAAGCCTGTTTTGTCAAAAACAACAACAACAACAACAACAACATGGAAGCACCACTGAGGTTTGCAAAACTACTTCTGAACAAAATACAGTCCTTCTGGAACAATGTCCTGATGTATGAGACGAAGGTAGAGCAGTTTGGCTTAGTTCCCAGCACCATGTTTGTAAAAAGAGGAGAGCTGATGGTTCAGGTCTGTTCTGCAGGTCTCTGGCTCCTGCAGTCATTGAGTCGTCCATGAACCAGAACATTTTAGAATTTTATTATAATCATCTGTCCAACACTTAAAGCTTGGTTGTAATAATGTCATTCAAAAGGAAATTGATCAGACTCAATAGAGGATAACTGAAAAAACAAACAAACAAGTAGAATATGGAATAGAATCTGTTATAGCTTGGAGAAAGTCCAACAGCTAAAGCTTGGTCAGAACTGGGTCATGCAACAGGACATGACCTGAATGTACACCAGCCTATCAGACTGGCTTCTGAATGAACATATCTTAATCCAAATTAAATGCTGCGGTGGGGTAGGAGGTTAAAAAGGTTATGTTTTTGTTCACCTGATGTTGTTTATACCTGATATGAAGGATGACTGCGACCACATGATTTCTATCACACACAGAAAAGAATGAAAAGATGGCTACTAACATTTGCACATGACTGTACATGGTTGACTCAGTCTGCTGCTGCACTGTGAGCTGCTGTTAGAATTTCTCCCTGATTCTCGATACTGGGAGGACTGGGAAGACTGTGACCACGGCCCACTGCAGGAAAGATACTAACTACTCCTGAGTACCTTTTGTTTTGTTTTACAGTTATAAAAGGGAAAAAAGGGAGGGGAAATCCTTTGATTCAGAGGTATGTCTTTCTTTTTCCATTAAATGCAATGTTTTCTCTTCACGTTTCCCTAAAAGAAACGTGTAGAACATAACAGATACTAGAAAAACTAGATGGTGGTTCAAGCTGCAGAAAGTGTAGAAATGTAATGCATGTGTTGAAAATAAATCACATTCAGTACTTCAACTTACTTTGCTGTGCACATTCACCAGAGGCGTACTTCCAACAAATTAACTTTGGAAACAGGGCTCAGTGTGTCTGCTGGGAAAAGAAAATATTGAATTTAAAATTCTCTAAGGGCATTGCTCAATATTTAAAAGCACACCGTGCACCTGATGTTAGAATGCATTTCTACATAGCCATGAATCTTGGCTTGAGGGTTGAATTTTAAACTTTTTAATAGCTCATCAGTGATAACGTGTTAATGTTTCTTACATTGTGCTGATGAGATGTTTACCGACAGCTCTGGAGGTGCAGACAGAAGAAGAATCCCTGCCAATGATATAAACATATTTATTTCAATTAAGGGTGCCTCAAATTTTGTAGAAGACCTCCCTCTGCTACCATCTGCTCACATCCCAATGAGTAGTTTCATTCATTCACAGCCACAAACCGGCTACACACACACCGACATGCTCACTTGTGTATGCACAACCAAGCATCTTCACTTTCAAAGTGGATTACTGCCCTCTGCTGGTACTTCATGTCAACAACACCATCCAGGCACGAGATTCCTGGATTCAGTTTTGTGGATGCTTATTACTACGAGTTACAGAATAATGGTTTTACAGTTAAATGAACATAAATTATGTGTGGAAGGGTATATGTGGAACTAGTGAAAAACCCTAACTAATTTGCATTGGTTAAAGCTGATTGCTGACCTCCTAAGCTACACACTTTTGTGTGACATTGTTGTCTTTGTGCGACCTGAATGTGTTTTGGGAAACAAAACTGAAAAGAAAAGGAAAAAAAAGAAAAATGATAATATCGTACAACTATCAAGTTATACAATATTATTTGCAATTTCAATTAAATGCAATGTTTTCAGGAGTACAAACATAATTAAAAATCATCTTGATCATAGTGGGTCTTTATTTGTAGGAAAAGTTAACAAAAAGAAAAGAAAAAAATGAATAACCCTTTTCTGACTCTTTTTTGTGTCACCCAGGTGTTTGAGGACCGTGTGTATACCAGTGTGTATACCTCCATGAAAGCACATGTTTTGGGTAGTTTACTGGTCTGTAACGTTAAGTTGTGTCTTAACATACAATGCCAAGAGGGAAAGACATAAGCAGCAGTGTTCAATAAATAACTGTTGTAGAGCATCAGAGTAATAAAACTCTTTGGAAAGGAAAGGATTCAAAACAGTTGCTAATCTTTCCATGAGTAGATGTCTCAATAGATTTATTCCAAGTCAGGCTTAGGGTTAATAAGCATGTTAAATATTCATATCCATGACAGCATAATTAAAAGAAGACTTTGACATTGTTTTGCAGCCATAAAGCCTGGGCACCTTGCAGTCATTGAGTTGATTGTTAACTTCTCTGTATATTTGGGAATCCTATAGTGTCAAATATTATATAATGTGTTTCACAGCTTAAGCTTGGTCAAAATTGGGTCATGCATCAGGAAACTGATCAAATCTAAACACAAATGACTAAGAAAAAAATTTAAATAATTTAGAATGGCCTGTTCAAAGTCCAGACTTCAACAATTCAGTGGTGGGACCTCAAGCAAGTCAATGTTGTAAAGTTGAATGGGTCAGAATTCCTCCACAATGATGTCAGACATTGATGAAGTCATACAGAAAAGATGAGTTCAGTTGTGGGGTACGAAGAACTGATCATGTGATTTTTTTTTTCTTTTGTATTCATTCATGCTAAGCAATCATTGCACTTTGAAAGATTATGGTGTTGACTGTTGTGTTTGCCTGACACCCAATAGGATCACATTATTTTTAGACATAAATACTGGATTAAAAAGACTTTCTTTGGTAAACTGCAGAGTATGTACAAAAGTACCATGATACACTCCGAGTTTTCCAAATAATAATAAGATGGCTTTTTTTATACGCACTGACAAGACTACTGGTTTTGAATGTACCCACATAAGAGGAAAAAGCACCATCACTTCCATCCAGCCATCTTCTTCCACTTATCTGGGATCAGGTCATGGGGGCAGCGGCCTAAGCAGGGAAGCCCAGACCTCCATCTCCCCGGCCACTTCTTCCAGTTCAACCAAGGGGATCCCAAGGCGTTCCCAGGCCAGCCAAGAGACATAGTCCCTCCTGCGTGTCCTGGGTCTTCCCCAGGTCTCCTCCCGGTGGGACCTGCCCAGAACACCTTACCAGGGAAGTGTCCAGGGGGCATTCTCACCTGGCTCCTCTCAATGTGGAGGAGCAGCAGTTCGACTTCGAGCCCCTCGTGGATGACTGAGCTTCTCACCACATCTCTAAGGGAGGACACCCTGCGGAAGCCACTTCTACTCGCAATCTTGTTCTTTCAGTCACCACCGACAGCTGGTGACCATACGTGAGGGTAGGAACAAAGATCAACCAGTAAATTGAGAGCTTCCCCTTCTGACTCACCTCCTTTTCTCAACAGATCAGTGCAACGTCCACATCACTGCAGACACCACACCGTCTGTCGACCATCCTTCCCTCACTTGTGAACAAGACCCCAAGATACTTGAACTCCTCCACTTGGAGCAGGACCTCAACCCCGACCTGGAGAGGACACTCCACCCTTTTCCAGCTGAGGATCATGGTCTCGGATTTGGAGGTGCGGATTTCTCATCCCAGCTGCTTCACACTCGGCTGCAAATAGTGAGAGCTGGAGGTCCCAGCTTGATGAAGCCAACAGAACCACATCATCTGCAAAAAGCAGCGACCCAATCCTGAGGTCACTAAGTCGGATCTCCTCAACACCTCAGCTGCACCTAGAAATTCTGTCTATAAATATTATGAACAGAATCGGTGACAAAGGGCAGCCTTGGTGGAGTCCAACTCTCACTAGAAATGAATCCAACTTACTGCCAGCAATGCGGACCAGACTCTGGCACTGGGAATACTGAGACCGGACAGCTGCCATACCACAAGGGACAAGAGAGTCCGGCACCACATATTCCTGAAACACCTCCCACAGGAGTCCCTGGGGGACGCGGTCAAACGCCTTTTCCAAGTCCACAAAACACATGTAGACTGGTTTGGCGATCTCCCATGACCTTTCCAAGACTCCAAAGAGGGTGTAGAACTGGTCCACAGTTCCACAACTGGGACGAAAACCACACTGCTCCTCCTCAATTGGAAATTTGACTATCTGACAGACCCTCCTCTCCAGGGCCCCTGAATAGAACTTCCTAGGGAGACTGAGGAGTGTGATCCCCCTATACTTGGAACACATCCTCCAGTGCCACTTTTTAAAGAGGGGGACCACCACCCCAGTCTGCCGGTCCAGGCGTACTGCCCCTGATGTCCACGCGATGCTGCAGAGGCATGTCAACTGAGACAGCCCAACATCATCCAAAGCCTTGAGGAACTTGGAGCAGATCTCATCCACCCCCAGGTCACCGTGCACCTTCTTAACTACCTCAGCCCCAGAGATAGGAGAGCCCACCCCTGAGTCCCCAGACTCTGCTTCCTCATTGGAAGATGTGTCATCAGGACTGAGGAGGTCTTTGAAGTATTCCCTCCTCCGATCCATGACATCCCCCTCCTGAGACGCCAGACGTTGGACCAGAATCTCTTTGAAGCCGTTCAAAAGTCATTTTCCATGGCCTCTCCGAACTACTCTCATGCTCAAGTTTTTGCTTCAGCAACTGCTGAAGCTGTACTCCGCTTGGCCAGAGAGGTGACATTCCACGTCCCTAGAGCTAGCTTCTATGGCCCAGGTTGGACCACCAGGGTCCCTGCCTTTGGCCATTGCCCAGCTCACTTTGCATCTGACCACTATGGCCCCTCAGGCTGAGCCTGACCAGGCCCCATGAGTGAAGGCCTGGCCACTAGGTGTTCACCTCCAAGTCCTACCCCCAGGCCTGGCTCCAGAGGGGGCCCCGGTGACCCGTGTCTGAGCAAGGGAAACTTGGCTACAATCATCCTTATCATCATATGGGTCTTTTGTGAGCTGCGCTTTGTCAGGTCTCTCCCCTAGAGACCTGTTTGCCATGGGTGACCCTACAATGGACATGAATCCCTCTGCACCATCACTCCTAGGATCATTGGGACACACAAACCCCTCGACCACGGTAAGGTGGGGGTTTGTCACCTTACCATCATTTCAAAAACCATCATTTAAAAACAAAAACAGATGATTCCAGATTTACTTCAGTCACAACATGACAACACTTGAAAGGAAACTATTTTAAATCAATGTCCTTGGATTAAGTATGGGATACATTTATGTAAATTACCTTTGAATTTTAACAGTTTCAAATTATTATATTTTACAAATACCATACACAGAACCAAAGAGACTGAGAGGAAGAGCGTGACTACATAACCTCATATTCTTTAGTCTCCAATTAACACACACATACTCACACAGATGGCCATTCAATCTCATTTAATCTCATCCTCGGAAGCGGGGTGGTGATCTGATCTTCCCTCAGCCTTAGCTCTGTGCTCAGGAGCGGTTTGGGGGTGCGGAGGTCTCCAGAGGTGAAACTCTATTAGCACACAGCATGAAAGTCAATGAAAAGGACCCCAGTGTGCTCCAGTCCCCTGACAGTATTAATGTTTAATGATATCTAAAAAGGCTAATTCCCCCACCCCTCGCTTTTGCTCTTATGCTCTCATTAAATATCCTCACAATGTCATCACTTCCTCAGATTAGAGCACTGACCTCGTCTACTGAAGGAGTCGCTCTTTGCTAATAGTAAATGCATCTCACTCAGTTTTTTTCCCCTCTCTCTCTCTCTCTCTCTCTCTCTCTCTCTCTCTCTCAACGACACACATGCACACACATGAATGCAGCATTGAAGATGTGTTGGAGAGTGTGGCAAAGGCTGACTGTTTCCTGTACCTAAAAGTAATTTTCTTTATTAACCATAGAAAGTGCATGTAAGTGTATTCAAGATAAGCAAAAATTTGCCTCTATTGAAAATTAAAACAAGGAATTATAATAAATCCCTAGCTGTGTGCTGTGTTTCTTCCTGGCCTTACCTCAGAACCTGCATATCTACCACACTGGACCCCCTCCAGTTTAAATTAGCCAGCTAGACCAGAACAGGAGTACAAAGGAGACCATCTCCACAGCTCTTTCTCACCTGGACAACAACAACACCAGTGAGAGAACGTTGTTCATAGACTTCAGTTCAGCTTCAGAGCAGCTCCAAACAGGTCACCAAACTAAGTGACCTGGGGATCATCACTTCCCTCAACTGGATACTGGACTTCCTAACCAGCAGACCCCAGTCTGTCAGGCTAGACACGCCTCCTCAACCCTCACCCTGAACACTGGCAGACCACAGGGCTGTGTGCTGAGTCCGTTTGTCCACTCCCTCCTCGCCTACAGCCGCACACCTGTGCATGCTTCTAATACAGTTGTCCAGTTTGCTGACCACACAACAGTGATTGGCCTCATCAACGACAACAATAGAGGAGGTCCAGCAGCTGGCAGAGTGGTGCATCGACAGTAACCTAGGTCTAAACACCAAGAAGACCATTGTGGACTCATTCTGGTCTTCTGGCACACATCTCTCCATCCATATCAATGGGACAGAAGTTGAATGTGTCCACCTTCAAGTTCCTGGGCATCCACATCTCTGAAGACCTCCCCTGGACTCTCGACAACTCAACCCTGGTAAAGAACGCACACCAGCGTCTCTTCTTCCTGAGGGGACAGAAGAAGGCCCATCTGTCCCCCCAGATTCTGGTGAACTTCTACCACTGTACCATTGAGAGCATCCTTTCCAACTGCATCTTGATGTGGTCTGTTGTGGACCAGAAAACACTTCAGAGGGTGATGTAAACCGCCCAGTGCTTCACCGGTTCCTAACTCCCCTCCACTGAGGGTATCCAAAGCAACAGATGCCTGTGGAGGGCTCGCAGCATCGTCAGGAACAGCTTTCACTCCAGTCACAGACTGTTTGCCCTCCTTTCCTCTGGAAGGCGCTACAGTGTCCTCTGTTCCCAGAACAGCAGTTCAGGAACACCCCACCTAGACAGTAACGCACCCTCTTCATAGAGCATTTGCACTAGACTGGTTATCACTGTATTTATCCCACCTATATTGTATCCTATGTGTACATATTATTTATACTATCTTAACCACTGCATAATCCTTTCACTATCTTTACTATCTTGCCCTATCCCTGTATTTTGTTTTCTCACTACAACAAAAACAGGCAGTAATGTGTCTCAATAAAGTTTTGACAAGGGCAAGAAAAGGCTGGTAAAGAAAGTAGTCCTAAAAAGAAACAAGGAGGAACATCTTAAATTTAATTAAACTGTAAAAATTAATTGGCAACAGGTCAGTGACTTGATTGGGTGTAAAACGAGTATCTGAAACACCACTGTCTTCTCTGGGCCAAAACCCAAAATGAACTGAAGCAAAGAAGAAAACTGACCACCTGAGAACATTTGGTGCATCATGAAACAAAATGACAGAGAACTTTTGAACTGCTTATAGTTTATGACTTGGGATTATTCAGAATGAATTTAATTATAAAGATTTGGAATACACAGTATTGACCTGGAATTTACTGCATTAGAAATGGATTATATCCAATTGGATTTAATTGGGGTATAACTTAATTATCATTGGCTTGGATTTGATTTTATTAAGTTGCATTTAATTGTATTTTTTTAAGTTACTTTCTTTGTAAAGAACCCTGGGATTACATTTGTTGTCAACTAGTCCTGTACAATTAAACTGAATTAGATGGACTTACCACACTAATACAAAATATAATGCGCCATTATTATTAATATGTTCATGAAAGAGCATCTGAAGTATTGAAAAGATAATTAAGCATTTCCATAATATGGTTTTAGAGTAATGCAGTGGTTTTTGTATATTCCATCCAATCATTTGTTTTAATTATGCAACCCTTTTGCTAATTACTGTGCGTCCATGTGTGTTGTCAGATACAGGTTATATAATAACACTTGTCTTTATGTAAACTCAACCAAGGGAGATGCTTAAAAGCTCTGTGTACTTGGCCATTTAACGGAGGCCCTGAAGAGGCTTGTCAGTGGTAGAATTGGTCACTCTGGTCCTCTTAAAAGCCCAATTAGGTCTTCTGGGTCTGCTATTGTACCCTTTTTATCTGGCTTTTTGAGACAAATACCAAAAGGAAGTAGCACAACATTAATCTTTTCAATGCAATGCACAGAATGAATATGAGGACTGCACATTTGAGAAAAAAATCCTGAAACCTTAGAAACAAAGTTTGTGTGTTGTTGATTTTTCTTCTTTTTTCCAACCACGTTGTTTATGTGATAACTCCTTCGTTCCCACTGTCCTAACTCTCCCCATCTTCTCCTTACCTGGCTGGTCCCCCTAAGAGTCGGGTTCTCCTCAAGGGTTCTTGCCACTGATGGTGTTGACATGTGCTCAGGAGTCGTGCTCTGGGTTTCTAAAGCGCCTAGAGATGACTTGTCATAAATAGGCATCATATAAATAAAGTGAATTGAAATTGAAATGAATTGAATAACTGGTTTAAAATGGAAACAAAATGCTGCTTAATGTAAATGGGTAATAACACTGAGATTTGCATTCCAACTTGATTACATCAATAAAACTTGTTACACAGAAATTCAGATAAACACTAGCCTGCTGTTTTTAGAACTTTTTTTAATTTTAATTCTAAATTATGATATTTAAATCCCTGAGAAAAATTAAGTTGCAGAGAATAAGTTGGCAGCTGAGTAAGCAAAGAGACCGTCCGTATCCATGGAAATGGTTGCTTGTCCATCAGTGTGTAGCACATTGACAGGCCTTTATATTGTGTTTGATTGTATGTATAAAGTTTTGGTTTGATCAGTTTTGAGATTGCGTTGTGTCACAGTCACCTGGCCCCATGATTGGAAAAAACCACCCAAACAAACTTTGGACCCCCATCCTGGCACTGTATCACAGAGCCATAGCGGACATCACGGCAGAGGCAACTAAACACTCACTGAAGCAATTATGGAAGAGAAAACAAGAGAGTGACAAAAAGTGAAAAAGAAACCTAAAAGTGTTATATTAATAAATATCTCTCTTGTGACTGTTTTCTAATGTTCAATATGAGGCATTCAGTTTAATTCTTGCTTAAAGTGATGCAAACCCGCAATTCAGCGTCATAACAGCACTTTCAAAAACTCAGATTTGCTCCCTTTCACATATGCACACACAGCAAAACAAGCTGAAATGCACCATTGAGCATGCATGCACAAACAAATGCATTCTCAAGGACACACACTGTGCACAGTGCAAGCAGGCAAAATGTCAGAGGAAATGCTTATGCTAACAAACAAACTCAGGAGGGCAGCACTTAAGTGGTCACTTTCACAAGCAAAGGCCAAAATCATGAGCTTAGGTGGCCCCATCAAGCCTTTTAGTAAATGCTGTCTCGCTGAAGCTGCTTCTTAGTTAACCCTGTCCCTCACTGAGAGGAATATACGAGTTCTCTATGAGCTGTTACAAACACTGGCTAAGAAAAGAGATAAGTCACAACTTAGCTGAGACGTTTTAAGGATTTCGGTTCCAGAGGTACTTTGTCTGTATCATTACAACATGAAAAGAATTGATCCTGCACTGGGCTGGCGACCTGTCCAGGTGTACCCCTGCCTTTTGCCTGAAGACAGCTGGGATAGGTTCCAGCACATCCTCAAGACCCCGTACAGGAGTAAGCAGGTTGGCTTGATTCAAACGTTTCACAGTGTATGTGCTGTGATTGCCACTGATGTTGGGTGCAGCAAAGCAGGAGAGAAACGTTCTGTTTTGAGCTCCAAGGCTAGATTTTACCCCAGCAGCCATCCCACTTTCCAACTGAAGATCAACCAGGAAGTAAGCTTTGTTGCAGTTCTTCTTCTGACCACTGGGTGCTGGCTGACTTTACATCAGAATTAAAACATATTGTCAGTTCAAAAATTGGTTTGACTGATTTAACATCAGATGGTGAATACTTTTGTACCACATCAGATAAATTTATATAAAACAATATATCAAAAAGCTGTTTGTATACTACATATAGCTGACCAATCAGATGGAGAGACCTGATTAGCAGATTAATTTGATTAACAGCTTGGTCATGGCAGTGAGCCATTGTTGTCATTATTTTATGGTTACTTAGCATTTAGCATTATATTGACTTCTGAACTGTGAATTTAAACAGATCATGGTCATATTTTACAGAGAATTGGTTTTCTTGTGCTTCTGTGTGGTTGTGGTTATTTCATGTCAAGAACATTTGGCATGAAATGTGAGGGTCAGTGGGCATAGTGATTGAGTGCAGGTCCCACCATAATTCAGGTTGGAAGATGTCCTGAAATGATTCTCCAAATTCTGAAAAGGAGACTCAGACATGTAGCGTCTTTGCTGTGATGTCATCATAATCAGTCATTGTGATTTGGACGCTCCGGCATAGCTAATGCTACGATCCTGCATGTTAAAGGCATTTCTAACAGCCTCGGTCATCAGCCTCACATGGTCCTCCCTCCTAAATCCCACCTGAGACTCCAACACATCTCCAGGTAACTCTCTGGA
>JBAMYA010000014.1:5912123-5935303 GCA_037176975.1 Arrhamphus sclerolepis | reverse complement strand
TATGTTTTTAAAAGACTTCTTCTGACAAGGTCAAGTATTCATTCAGTTTTTGATTTAACCTGCAAGTTGCCCTTTAAGAAATGCAACTATACAAGTCCTGAACATGAATTTAATTGAAAAAGGTATTCATTAAAACCAATTAATAACTTATTACATCTCTGTCCCACATTTCATGAACACCCGACCTACACCCACCCAGGACCAGACTTAGAAAAGTGGGGTACAGGTCCTTTGGGGGTGCTGCTCCTCAGTTCTGGAATGTCCTGAACAGCTGAGGACACCACAGAGAGTGGAGACATCTAAGAAGCACCTGAAAGGCTGCATGGCCTAGCTGCATGGCCTAGCTGCATGGCCTAGCTGCGTAGCCTAGCTGCGTAGCCTAGCTGCATGGCCTAGCTGCGTAGCCTAGCTACATGACCTAACTGCGTAGTCTAGCTGCATGGCCTAGCTGCGTAGCCTAGCTACATGGCCTAGCTGCGTAGCCTAGCTGCGTAGCCTAGCTACATGCCTCGTGGTTAAAGCAGGTGGCCCATGACATGAACAGCCCATGTCCTTGTTCAGCGGTTTGACTCCTGCCGCCCAAAGTTTTGCTGTGTCTCCCCGTTTTCTCTGCCCCATCTTCCTGTCTCTCCCAACTGCCAATAAAGGTCACTAGATATGAACAATCAAAAAAAAAAGCACCTGAAAACTTATTTCGAAAGGCTTTTATATAACTTGAATAATAGTTATCCTACAAAATTTATTTATGCTCCTCTTGATTTTTAACTCCTAGCACTTTGAGATTTTGTTTAAAATGTAAAGTGTGTTACAAATAAACTAAAAAGAAAACTTCTTTTCATAATTTGGCATTGACACAGTAGCAGTTTAAGTTAGAGCAAGTGTAAGGATAAATGGATAGAGATAATTTATAATTTTCAAAATGATGATAGGTCATGGCTCCCCACTGTGAATATAAATGTATAAACAAATTTCTAACACAAAGAGGAGACCATAAATACATGAAGACAGTGAAATAGATATGTAACAATTGACTATGGTATGAAACGTGTATTACCTTTTTATTTCTTTGAATAAGATATTATTGGCTGTAGTGGCCTTTATTGAGTGGAGAGAGGGAGGAGACTGGGGAAGATGTGCAAGAAAATGCCAACAAGTCAGGGCTCAAACTCGTGATCCACTGAATGAAGCTGTGGCTCGTATATGGTCCGCCTACGTAACCACCTCCGGCAAATGCTTTTTTATTTACGCTCCACCTATTTGCAACATGGCACTGCATACAGTAACATAAGTGAGAGGCTTCAGGAGCACATTTCCAAAATCCTACAGCTGACATCACAGGAGGTTTGTCCAGTTCTTCTATGGTTATGACGCTTCAGATCTACAGCTGTGGATTAAATGAAAAATGTTTATGCAGTACTATGGTAAAGTGCAGTTAAATTAGCCATATGTTGATTAACAAAGTCATGAGTGAGCATACGAATAACAAATTGCTCACTGTTTTCTCATATTTCATTTATATGCACGTGTAGATTGATGTTGATACTAATGTGTACACTAAAACTACTATTGCTTTTGTGCACATTGACTGCCCCAAATGTCCCATTAAAACTTGAAACTGCTGAAACGACACTGTAAATACAAGTAAAAGTCTGTTTTATCTATTCAAAAACAAATTATTTACATTGTTAAGATGGATCAATGTCCCCATAAAAGATCACTGATAACCAAATAATCAGCCAGGGCTACATACAGTCGGGTGGTTTTGCATGGAAAACAAACCACTGATTGTTTTTTACAGCAAAAGAAAATAAATACTTTAAATTCAAATTAAAGCAAAAGGAAAAGAAAACATACCTCAACAGATGAGACTTGAAAGAGCCCCATCTATTTAATCAGACACTGCATGATTCATAAAACCCCCCTCCCATACATTATGCCTCTCTTCTGGACCACTCTACCATGAAAGATGATTTACAATCTCAGTTTGGTACCAAGTGAGATGGAGAATATGTTTTAATATCTTCTGCACAGTGGAAAGAAATACAACTACTTAAAATATATCAGATTTGATTTATTGGAGCAAATGTTCCATTACTTTTGTCAAAATGGAAAAAAAAACTTTAATTGAAAAGCCTTGTAATGAATAAATATAAAAAGCAGTAAAGTGCCATGAGTCTGGAGCGCCCATCTGTATGCATGGTTTGTTGTGCACAGAGCTTCTATATGCAACTGATGGATGTGTTTACATAATCCTCATTAAAGAGAGAGGTCATTTTCATATTGTTAGATATCCTCTTTTTGACCTCTTCATTGTGTGCACTATGCTGCAACTGCATGGATCCAAGGCCATGTCTGGTGTTGCAAGGCTACGTGAGCTGCAGGGAAGGGCAAAAAGCAATCGACAAGACTTCAACTGGAGATGGGATTGCCAGTTGTATATCTTCAGACTGGACATATTTATGTCCAAAGAGGTTTGCCTTTCTGCCTGCTCATCACAGAAACTGTCTAATGGTGAACTGTGTGCGGTTTCTGCTGGCTTCATAGGCAGGCTCACTTCATGTGCATATTAAAAGAGCTATTAAGCTTTAGCTTTAGCACTAAGCTTTAGCTTCTAACAAAGGAACAGTAGGTATGAAGTTTAAATTTGCTTCATGGCAGGTTTACAATGATGTTGGGGCTCTGTTTTAAATTATTAAGTTAAAATGAAAAAGTAGACAGTGAAATAGTTTTACTCTATTGTTCTAATAAGATATAATTACTTTGATAAGTCAGTTGGATTATCTGGTAGAGAAAAGTAATGCCTCCTAATAGACTACAACAATGATGTATGAACAGAAAACCAGAAAAAAAACTGAAAACTCTTTCAGTTCATAGTCACGTGAGATAATAAATGCTGAGATTATTTAGGCAAATTCAATTTTCAGATTTGTATAAACAAAAGAAAAATAATTCATATAAGTACTTCAACATAAGCTTGATCAGATCAGATCTGAGCTTAGTAAAGATGGAGAAATTCCTCTCAGCCAACTGAAGCAAAGTCAGCAGCCACTAATTAAATCAGAAAACAAATATTTGTTTCTACAAAGACATCAGCATCAATCTCTGTTGTAACCTTCTGTAACACAAGCGTTATCACCATACACCCTCAGTAGGTAGCCTCTTACCAAAGGAGAAAATATTATTTACAATGTGAGGTGTATTTTTAGGGTTAACATGTGGTTTAGGTTAAATATTAGTAGAAATGTGGTTGTATGTTGGAATCATGTTGTGTGAATTCTGTCCCAAAAAAGTTAATAACCATAGTACCATCACTTATTTAACAAAAGTTAAGCCAAAAAAACAAAGAAATTAAATGAGTAATACAAAGTAGCCAAAATGATGCAGTAGCTTCTATGTTTATTTAAAACACAATAACTGGTTGTTATTGGTTGGTTAGTGGTTGTTTCCTGTATGAAGCAACCACAGGAACCTACTTCCCTGAACTTAATCCATCACTGATGTTGATGTGGAAGGATGTTTGTGTATTCTTCTTTACTAACTTGCTTCAGTCCATTGAGGTTTTCGTGTTTTTGCTTTTCAGCAGCTCTCATAAGGTCCCACCACAGTCTTTCATTTGCGCTGAGTCCTGAAAACTGACTAAACTCTTCAAGAGATCATTTCATTTTTCAGGCATTCTGATGTAGATTTGCTTGTATACGTTGACGGTTGTTCTGTTTTTGTTTTGTTTTTTCCTCAAGCTAGTTCTTTTGAGCAACCTTCCACCACCATGCTTCACAGTGGTGATGACCAAGTCATGACTACCCCCACCTGGTTTAATCTTACACTCTTAAATCTGATACTACTACTTATGCCCGCTATTCAAACTCTGCATAATCTGTGGGGCTGGAGTGTTTGTGGACATCAGGGTCATCTCACTTCCATTCAACGTATTCCACGTATATATGTTCAAAGTAAACTATTGTATTTAGAAAAAGGCCTCTTTTTTTTAAAATAATTAATTCATGAAAGGGTTAAACTAAACTCTAGCATGACAACATGTATTTGAGATTCTCAACCCTGAAGAAAAAAAAAAAAAATGGGATTTAAAATGTCCAATGAGAGAAGTCAAACGCACATGGATGAACACAGAAGCAGACGGAGGATAATTTTCTGGGCTGTTGCATTACTGTGTCTGATAAATGACTTTTCACAGTGGTTATTCTAATCTGTTCCTCCTAGGTGACATCTGTCTAAACGAGCATGGAGGCAGAGCTTTGAACCCGAATCGTTCATTTCGTTGAAAGTGGTGAATGTGATTTTGTTTGTATTTCTACAGACTTCTGCAGCACCTTCAACTTTCATGGAATAAACTCTAAGAGCCACTTACATGTGTTTTCTGTTACAGCTGTTTCAGTGTAAGAGCACAGTACAGGGCCGCTCAGATGGAATATTTTGTAAACAGCCAGAAAAGAAAGTCTTTCTCTTTTTAAAAGTGAATCTTCAGCCAACAGCTATTGGTCCCACAGATTGTTGCATTTTTCAAGCAGCATGAAACAGTTGTGAGTTATCAGCTGTGCATGCAACTTCAGTAAATTTGTCTCATCAGTTAGTCCTTTGATCAGTGTGCAGGACCACCTAAATCACTCTTATGATCATTTCTTTGATTTAGGGTCACAAGTCTGAGTCCACCTGGGAGGATGTGCACTGCAGTGCCCTGTGTGCAACAGATTCTGATTAAAATTTGTATGTTATTTGATGTTTTCCTGTAGCCATCTGCATCTGAACACTGACACTAAATATTGCTGCTCTTAGAAGCAACCCTTTAATCTGAGAGCACTGCTCAGGACAAAACCTCAAATTAACGTAAATCTTTTAAAAACATTGTCAATATTTTCTCTCTATCGTCACTCCAATTATAGTTAAGCATATTCCTCAGTGCTTGGTGAGTAATTTATTTCCTGCAGTGGAGGATATGAGCCGCATTAATCCGGCACACATCACCAGAAGAAAAGAAGCAAACCTCCTAAATGTTCCAATGATGTCCAGCTCAAGCGTTCATATCTCACTTTCATGTATTACTGACTGAAGACAAATGGAATCATAATGTGCTATTTTGAGGTCTCCATGGTATCACTGACATACACTGTATAAATACACAGTCAGCCAAATATGTTACCTGTTTCATGAGACAACCATCCTCTTATGGATGGAAATTGAATCGCTGGTTTTCCCTGACTTGTACTTTTTTTTTTTTCCTGCAGATGAAAAGTGCCCACTTTGACAAATGTGATAAATTACATGTGGCAAACTGTTGACCAGTCATTTTTCTGACAGGGTGTATTACCTGATTTGTTCTGTTCTGAGAAAATTAGTAGCTTGATTGCCCCTTTAGGTGGTATATTACAGATTTAATCATTTAAAACTGTCCCAGCTCTCTCAAAGCTGAGAAACTGGGACAGTTTAACCAGTTGCTCTATTTAGTGTATCACTTGCTAAATTATAATTACTTGTGTGATTAATGATTTTCTTGACAGTGTAACAAAACACACAGGAAGTTTTCACTCCACCTCTTGATATGCATACACATCCTACACATTTGTGCAGAAAATGCTGCTCCGCTCAGCTAAAACAATCAAATGGATGGAGGACTAGACGAGCTGACAGCGATTCAGCCAGTGATGAGCTCCAGGGTGATCAACAAAAAGATCTAAAGTTACCTGAGAGTACTGCAACAATTAGAAGACACCTAAGCCAAGCTATTGACAAGGAGCTCCCACAAAGACCCATTGTTGAAAAAATGACATGCTGAAGAGGTTACAGTTCGCCAAATAACACGCTAAAGAGAAATGGAGCAACATTTTGTGGACAGATGATTTGGTTCTTGGGGTCACAGACAGTTTGTCAGACGACCCCTCAACGCATGGATCAGTCTGAATACATCAAAATACTTGAAGAGGTCGCGTTGGCTAATGTTGAAAAGAAAATGCTTTTGTTTTAACCCCAAACACACCAGTGAGTAAGCTAGATGGAGGCAGATGATTCTCTGTGGTGACCCCTGAAGGGAACAGCTGAGACAAAAAGAAAGAAGGACTGTTTATGTTATTCTGAGACAGAAACAGAAAAGTCAACCATCCTGTCACCAAACTGCTGCATCTGCTGCGCAGTCATAAACTTCTGCTTTTACTGAGGCGCCATCCCTCTGATTTCAGAGAAGCAAGCATTCTCAGCGCTCTGATAAGCTCATATCTTATACATACCTCAGTTCTGAGCCTTTAGTCTTAAATTCGTAGCACTAATTTACAACAATAACATTGTAGATAATGCCAGAAAGCATGGAAAAGCATATGTTCACTTTAAAGTTTCAGCTTTGAGCAGCCAGGCTGTAGCGTCTCCACTCCTGGTGGCGCCGCTGTCTACTGCAGTTATGACACCAGTTACTCAGATTACATCACACAACACAACCCTGCTTGAAAAGTTTCCATTAATCTATCAGGCATTGTGATAGGCATGTCTAGCTTTGATCATCTCGCATCGTGGCTCACTGCTAACCTTTTAAGCCATTCTTTTCTAGAGCTTTAGCACTCATAACAGCATGTTGCTTTACTGTCCTTATGGCTTTGGAGCTAAACGTGGAAATTTCTTTGTCAAAACTCGGTGGCAATAGATGAAATTCAGACCTGCTGGCATGTGCATGTTTCCTTCAGAAAACAGTACATGCCTAAAAGGAGTTAAAAATGAATGGCTTGCTCCCTCCTAAAGCAGAAGATATTTCCCATTACATAAAACAAGTAAAACAGAACCCCCCACCCTCCACCCCCCCACCCCACAGGTGTTCTGACAGTTGCCACTGAATGGTTACAAGAATCCGATGACAGGCTGTTTGATCCCAGCATATTAATGAGGTCAGTGTCTCTGAAAACCTCAGGACAGTGGTGAGTTGGTGATGGAAATGCAAATGAATGGAGGTACAAGGTTAGCGAGTCAAACACTAAGTCCATGCTGAATGTCATGCTTGTGAACCAGTAATGAAAGGGTTAATTAGCAGATTTACACATGATGTAGTCAGCTGCTCTGTGGAGACAGTCACAGAAGTATTCATGTGCACCTAAAAAATGTCCTCCCGTCAGTGGAGAAAAGCTAATCGTGTGTGACGGGCTACGTAGGTTTAAGATGCTCAAAATGCGTGTGTGCGTCTGTCACATCACTGCTGTGCATTTTATGTTTGTGCATGTGTCAGGGGAAGCCTGGCATCCTGTTTTGTTAAGCAGCATTTGACATCCTCGCTCTTGAGCATGCGGCCTTTCTTTGACATGAAGACGACACTGAAACTCTTTGATGTTCCAGTCTTTAACCAATTAATCCCAAAGCGGGAGGGAATCTTTAAAGACCTCCAAGATTGCGATGTTTGTCGTTTTTCCAGATTGCACATTGAACAGACACAAATGCTCACACACAAATGCAGACATCTTTTAGAATATATGCTGAAGGTGCTTTGATAGGTTGAGATGTATATTTGATTTCTGCTGTGGATAATTCAAAGGAGTTCACAGGGAATTTAGAGATCAGAAATTTCCTCAATAATTGGAGCATGTGATGTGACAGCAGCTATATATATGTGTCAAGTAAATGTAGTGCCATTCTACTCCCTCTCAAATAATAAAAAAAGCAAATCATCAAATGGATTAATTTTCATCCCATGTGTGTAGAATGACACAATAGTTGATCATTGTAGGGAGTGAAAATTCGTAATCAGTTAACAAATTCATGCATAGTTGGGGCTGATTTATGAGTGCTGATGAACTGCAGTCTATGGTGTCATTAACACACACACACATACCTAAATACATATATATATATGTGTATATATATATATATATATATACATACATACATGTATAGATAGATAGACAGACAGACAGGCAGGCAGATAGATATAATATGTAGCTATAGAGACATGGGCGTCAATGGGAATTTGCTCTGTTTTGGGGCCAGCACCTAGTGGTCAGTGGAGGAAATGCAACAAAACATATTTTCTGGTTGAGCTTCAACCCAGAAGTGAGATGGTTGCTACTTGGTCATTACTTTAGCTACTTAACACAACTTACCCAGAGCTGTCTGTGAACCTAAGAGAGAATAATCATTCTTGCTAGCCAGAGGATGGTTGGTATCTCCACTAGCTTGGCCAGTGGCTCCTCCATCACCCAGACCCATTCAGGCAAGTTGGACTGTGTTTAGCCTACCGCCGTAGTCTCAGCGAGCACCTGAATGAGTGCAGTAGCTGATGGAGCTCCAGCAGGCTTCCTTGCAGGTGCTGTTTCTGTAGCGACATCTAAAATGAGGATTTATGAATGTATTTGAAAACCCTGAAATAAGAGAATGTTAGTTAACGTAAAAGGCTAGTCTGAGCTACGCTGAGCTAAAATAGCTAGCTCACAGTAACAGGTAAGGTGGGCGTGTCTGCCAGGTTTGTTCATATTGTCCATTTTTGGATTAATCATGTTGTCCATTCCTGCCAATATGGCATCAGTCAAGAATCTGACAAACGGTCTTTAAAAACATTCTTCATAAAACCTGGTTAAGTATAACAAGTTGTCCAGTTTTCTTTCTTTTTTTTCCCCATGCGTCATGTATCAGTGTTTTACACAGAGGAAGGATGAGGTACAGTTGTGTATTTTGCTAATTAGAAGTGAGATTTTACATATGACTCAAGGTTTCATTGGGCAGAAGTTCATTGGGTTATTTCTGTCTTAATTAATGTTGTCATTGCTGACGATTGATCTGAAACCGGTTCTGCATCTATATAACAGGCTTGTGAAATGTCACCAGGTGACAGCAGATGACAGGGAGGAGACAGAAGACAATGTTACATACGAATAAGCAAGCTAAGATTGCAAGGCTGAGCGGGAGAGCCCTTGTAGCGCTGCAGCTCTGCTTCAGTGTCTGACACCGTTTCAGTATTCCAATGAATTAATAATAGAGGAAGAAAGGAGTGTTAAGAGCATTTCCTTACTCCTGAAGTGGGAAGAAGCTGCCCACACGAGAAAAACAGTGAACAGCAAGGCCTGTTTGTAAAGATACTGTACATTTCTTTCTGCAGTGAGTTTAAAAGGAGTTTCTGCACACTTCAAGGATTATTTTTAGTGCATCAGGCTTCCAAATGTTACTCCTAATAGTACATGATGGAATTCTTGAATGTGTCCCCTGGGGGATCTTGGATTCATTTTAAGATTAATGAATTAGGCTGTGCTTATGGAGAGGTGGGCTAATACCATTTTAAGCTCTGCACTTTCAGACCTGACACCATCCCCCCGACAAGTTTTATCAAACCCACAACTAAGACACAGAGTGCACACCAGCGGCAGCAACCTGGGATTTTTTTTTCAAGCTCCTCAAATACTCCCCTGCTTTTTTCCCTTCTACTCTATTATTGTTATTTTTTATTTATTTTTAACATCTGCTTAAGCTCACTTGGCTGCTTTCTCGCTGACTTAGCAGCCTCGTCTACAGATGCCTCTGGAGCTGCACAAAAGAAAGAGCAGCATAAAATAAAAATGAAAAAAAAAAAAGTACTGCACGGAGGACAGTGTGCTGTTTAAAAGAAGAAGAAAAAAATGTTATACCTTTTTATTTCTTTATTTTTTCACTGAAACGTTTTTTTAACATGGAACCTATAAGGCTTTATGCTTAAAAGCTTATCGATGAAGTGTTGGCCTGGTTCCCTGATAAGGAAAAAGAGGTTTTCATCTTAATGTACTCGCTCAGATCTTCCATAGCTACCTCAAAGTTGGTCGACTCACTTTTCTGCAAAGTTTCCTTTTGTCAGTAATACTCTTCTGTGATGGGATTTTCCAGCATGTCAACAGCTTCATGTGCTTTTCTAAATCTTAATGTCAATGAGATGGTGTTTCATTGCCTGTAAGTCTCTTTGAAAGTGAAATGCAAATGTAACTCTATGTAATTCACTTTTTTGCTGGAATAATACAGTCTTTGACAGACACACAAGCTGGCATAACTGTATAGACTTTCATTGACTGTAGACAGACTCATCCAGTTCACATGTTACCCGCTACCCCAACCAGGACCCCAGATCAGGGTTGAGTTATGAAAACACATCTTAAACTTTGAAAATCCCACAGCACACCATTAAAACCATTATCACAAAATGGAATAAAATAACTGGATTACACAAAACATCCCCACAATCAGTTAAATCAGTGCAGTATTGTTGTGGGTTGTATTTAACCTGTGCTTCCGTTGTGCATGTGCATCGTATCAGCTGAACTAAGCCTCCATAGCGTCTGTTCCAGCCTCGGCCTCCAGCTGGGGCCAATCTGCTGGTCAGGTGTGGCTCGGTGGTAACAGCTGTGGCCTCACCAGCAAGCTGAGAGAGCACTCAGCCCGTACTCAGAGAGAAACAGCCTCCACTGCGGCTCAGCAAAGAGAGGAGTATCTCTGAGGCAGGTCATTGTTTAACAAACTGAAATCTATCTCTTTATCTCCAATGACATTTGAATGGAAACACAAATGTTACAGAGAACCTGAAATCACAGAAATCAGAGTAACCTTTCTCATGGCAGCAAATCAACATGGACAGAAACTAACGCATTAATGTGACAGCTAGACGCTGAAAGACTTTACTTTAAAAGTGGACAGTTTGTGTAAACCAGAGGTTATGTTCCTTTCTAGGGCTTTCTAATTGTAAATAAAAAGGTGCTCATTTGCTGTCTTTCTCAGCTTACATGTTGGACGGACAGTAATTTATTCTCTTTTGAACTCCTTTGTGTGTTCACAAGGGTCACGTTCCTCCTCTGAAACTGCTGTGTTGACTTCGCCAGAGCACCACTGACAGTGGATTTAGCCCCACTGGAGGGATGTTCCCTGTGGCCATGTACCACTACTGCTAATGCTAGCCAGTTCCACACTAAAAGTAGCAAGCGGACCAAACACTGGGAGGATTATGCCTAAATAAAGACTATGCAGTGTATAAATCACCATGTCACTGATCCCTTCCGCCTCCAAGACAACAGGTTTGCTTTCTGCAAGCTGTCGCCGGCTTTCCACTCTTTCAAATTAAAAATAAAGAAGTGGAGAAATCGACACTGAGCGAGGGAGAGAAGGGAGTTGACGTTCATCACTCGAGTGCCGTGGCTTAGCTTAAGAGGCTTGAATAATCAGTATGTTAAGCTGTCAGGGTGTGCGCTCGCACCTTACACGCGCTTACTAACTCCTGGGTGCTTTTTAATCAAGCAAAAACGCTGAGAGGCAGCAGAGAGTGCCAACAGCCCAGGCTAAGCAATGAGCTTTAGAATATCTGTTACACTTTTCCTGACATTAACAAACGTAAGCTTTTTTCTTCTCTTTCTTGTCTTAAAAGAGGACAAAGTCAATTTTCTATAGCTCCTTATTTCCTGTGCATCATCACAGACAGTTTAACTACATCATAATACCAAAATGACTTTCTGAGTGCAGTCCACCTTTTTGTTGTTGCTGTTGTTCTTCCTCAGGAACATCCAGTCTTTGTGCTCAGAATTAACGTGAACTTCTGACCAAAATGTGACTCTGGTGTCAAGTGTTTACGGGCTTTAACAGACAAAGATTACATATCCTCCAACATCAACCGTACTTTGTGTGTAATGGTAATAAACCAATTTTGTGAACACAAAGGGGCATCTAACTCAAAGCTTCCTATCAGAAAAAAATAATTCCCAGTATCCCCCCCATCCACAGTTGTGAAGGGCAGCAGAGATTTAGTAGAGCTTCACTGTTGACTCAGGGTCAAAAGACTCACATTCATCATTTAGTCCAGGTTCTTCAGGGCTTCTCAAAGGAACAGCAGCAATAATGGATAAATAATAACAGAGCTGCATTCACGCACAATAGCATATGTGCATTCTGCACATCAGTAGGCTAGATTTAGAGGTCAAAGCTTTGTTGAAAATATAACATTTACTGCGAGCAGCGCTGTTTTCACACACTCACTGCAGGAAGTGATCAGATATTCAGAGTCAATGGGTGGTTATTAAGGTTTAAGGAAAATCCTAAACGGATGTCAGAGACACAGATAACTGTGAGTCTGATAGATTTGACTCCTGGTCTAAATTTTCAGTCATCAGTGCTGAAACATTAAACCCATCGGACAGTAGAATGGAATGGACTGAAAACTGAACCTGCACTGAGGCTGGTGCTGATATTTAATATCTGCCTGAACACTGCTGTTCTTCTCCATGTGATCATTAAATATGAAACTTGTACCTGTTTCCAGCGATGAAGCTTTCATTGAGCTCTTCTCGTGAAATTTGTGGAAGAAATGTTACACACACCCTTGCTGTTTCAACAAAGAAAATGAATATTCTGCACAATGTAGTCTTTCCACTCAGTATTATTGTATTATATCTATTCAAACCATAAATCTCAGCTGTGAAAATATACCAACAATGCTTTTGCAGATACCACAGAGACATAGAATGTATTAACATTACAAAGTCTGCATAATACCTAAACAAAGGCTGGACCTTGAGTTGCCTATTTATTTGCCACTCAGGTAAAAACACTTGTGTAAGGCAAACCCAAATTAGCCTGAGGGCGGTACTCGTACTTTTTGCAGCAAATGCTTTATTTTGGTCTCTGCTGAAAGGTAACACCATAAAATCTTCTTCCCAACAGTCACAATCACTCAATGTGTTGCACAGGTTCTTCAGAGAGGCTCTGAGCAGACCTCTGGCTACATTCCCAGGATTGTAGATTAAATTAAATTATGATTAATTTCAAGTTAGAGTTGCAAAATCAAGTTTAAGGTTGTTGTTTAGAGTTCCTGGAATAAAATATGACAGTCCCATATTCCAGCAAAGTAGGTCCACTGCAGAATGATGTAGTTTTACACACCCACAAAACCCTCACCCTCACTATATACATGTTGCTTAATGTTAAACATCATGCAATCATCTGCAACATTCATCATGTTTTAAATTCTTCATTCTTGAATGGACAAAGACCATGGTGTTGGTCCACTGACTCCCACGCAGGGTAGTGTGACATTACAGGCCCACATCTGCACACAACTTGCTGCCCAAGCTTTTCTCTCTAGGACTTTTCTTTCCATTGGTGAGTGTGTGGTAACACCAGTCAGGAGATGTCCGAAGCTCTGTTCTACTTATAAAACAACAAAAAGCAAATTCTACCACCTGCTTGTATCTCTTTACTTGCTGCAGTTCTCTGAATTCCAAGCCAACAACAACATTTTCTTGTCACTGCACCCTTTGAAATGGTTCTCCAACACCCAGCCCACCCTCACCCATCCTCCCACCCCTGTATTAGCAGGTACAAAAATAGCAGAGGGGTTAGAGGAGGCTGCCTATTTATGACCATTCCTACCCACCCAGAGTGAGGATAGAAACGCAGCAGGGGAAGCTAAAGCTCTGTTCCTGCACCACCTTTTGCTTCTTAACTTCAGCCTCTTCCATTTTCCATCCTCCCAATCCTCCATCTTTTCTGATTGATCTTGAAAACCTTCACTAGCTTCAATTACATCAGCCAGTGGTTTTGCAGAGACAAGGCCCTCAGGTTTAACAGACCATAATTCTTTCCAATAGCTTCAACTTTTAGAAGGTGCCATGCTCAATCTCAGCCATGCTTCACACCCCCAACCTGTGCTTTCTCTTCTGAATTATGACACAGAACAGACTGTGTTTTAGCTTTACAACCCAGCTCAGTGACAGAAAAATGCTTATACCATCAAGTGGGTTTGAAAGAGTAAGAAAACAGTCCAGTAGCTATATTAAGGTGCTTTCAGACCTACTGTACACAGGCTTTTGTACACGTAAAGGAACTTAACTTTGTTTTCCTTCTTGGTTACAGTTCACTTTGTCCAGTGTAAACACAATAATCTCAATAAACTGCATAAACAGAGAGAGATAGCCTCAATCCAAATCGACTGGCAAACTTGAGTATGGTCCTTCTAGTGAGAAAGCATGCCAAACCAAAAACAAAGGACCAAAACTCTGTTTATTTTATGAGTTGGGACATTGAATTAAGTGTCAACCTTTGTTTTTTTGTGTCTGTGTTTTGTGGGAGTTTTTTTTTACACTGAGCTAAATCATGTAGTTCAGTTATGTATCAGTAATGATGTAACCTGCTGGAGAGCTTTTCTATGGTCCTTTGGAAACTCATCAAAACACAGTTTTATTTTCTCTTTAGAGAGTCAAACAATAAAAAGAATTTAAAGAATTACCGGTATAACAACCAGTCCAATGATTTAAAAAAAATAAATCTGGGTACAGATGTGAAAGCACCTTTAGTGCCTGTGAATAATTTCTATAGTAGCTATAAAGATATGTCCAGATGATTCTATGGAAATGTTTGAAGCTGTGCTCAGTGACATCTGGCAGCTGGGCAGGGCGCTAGAGCGCACGCAATGGTGTAGATGCAGCACTTCCAAGCTCCCGTCCGATTCGCTGTTATTCAAGCAATATAACATTCCCGATTCAGTTATACGGCTAGAAGGTCGGGCATTACGACCGTGCTGTTTGTGCACTCATGGCTACCAGGAGGGAACAAAAACAGCAGAGTACCTCTAAGAAAGCTCCCTCTGCAAACCCGGGACGTGAGGCTACAGCTAGTGCTAGCATCAAAGCTACAGATGACTCTCCAGAGCTGGCTGGCAGAAGGCAAACATGGAGTCATCCGCTGTCCTTGCAGCTATAACTGGTTTGAGTAAGAAGATGGATGACCGATTCAGCAACCTGGAGGAGTCCTTGCAAACTCTGCATGCCACCCTGGCCAACCATGAAAATCAGATTTCCACTTTGGAGGCGGCTGGCGTTGACCATGATGCTAGGCTGACCCAGCTAGGACAGCAAGGGTTGCAGTTGGAGGAGAGCCACAAACTACTCCAACACAAGATCATTGACCTTGAGGCATGCTCCCGGCGCCAAAATATAAAAGTGGTGGGCTTGCCGGTAAGAGCGGAGGGTAACAACCCTGTAGACGTTTTTTGCTAACTTTCTGCATGATTTGCTGGGTCCTGCTCACCCCGACAGGGGTTGATAGAGCGCACAGACTGGGACAGCCACCTGATGCCGGAGGACGTCCCCGTGTCTTGATAGCCCGGATTCATAGCTTTCGAGTTCAGGAGAAAATACTGCGGAGAACACCCCTCTGACATACGATGGGAGATGGATCCTCATCTTCCCCGACTTTCCGGCAGAGATTATGAAGCTGCGCCAACCATTTGAGGTGGTGAAGGGAAACTCTGGGAGGCCGGGAGGATTCCTCTATCCTGCACGGCTCAGAGTCACCAAAGGTACCGACATTAATAAGATCTTCAACACCGGGCTGCCGGGGAGGGGTGATGGCTGTGTACCGGTCTGTTTGCTGTGCATGTTCCAGCTGATATTAGAACACTTTGATTAATATAACTCCACCTGGTGATGACCAGCTGGGGCGCAGTACTGTTGGTGGTGTTGAGTTCTGGGTTGTTATTAAGTTACCCAAGAAAGAAGGAGGAAAAGGAAAATGCCTGCCTCATTACTGTTGAATAGTGCCAGATATGTATTGTGTTGATGAACCAATATGCACAATTTTCTTTAGTTTTTATGTCAACACCATAATTCTCTTCGATTTTTGTTAGTGAAATGTTGAAATAATAAAGTTTGTGGTCAGTTATCGGACGGGATGCTACATTTTTGTAAGTTGGATAACTAGCGATATCACTGGTCAGGTTTAATTAGTATATGACCCCTGAGGACAGTATGTGTGGAACAGCGGGAGTTTGGGGTGGGTAAATGTGGCTTCATTTTATGTGTTTGTCTTAAATTTTTATTTTTTTATTTATTCTTATTTATACTTTGGGCAATTCTTTGTGTCACTGCCGTCATAGCTACATTTTTCAATTATTTATGACACCTCGTGGTAAGGATGAGGGCATCAGTTTGGTCAGTTGGAATGTTGGGGGAATGGGGCACTAAATCTCTTTAAATCTGTGGCGGCTGACGTGATGTTCCTTCAAGAGACTCATATTAGACCACAAGAGACTCATATTAAGTCTCTGTGTTGTAGCTTGGTAGACAAGATATATCAATCCACTTTTTCCAGCAAGGCTCACGGAGTTGCGGTTCTTTATTTGGAAAAGCATACCTTTTAAACATATTTCAAAACTATGTGATCCAAACGGTCATTACGTTCTTGTAACCGGCTATCTCTATTCCACTCATGTAACGCTGCTGAAATTACTTTGGTTTGTCGATAAGGACACTACCTACACTGTGATTTAACTGAAAAAAAGTTGAGTTTTGTTAGAGGTTTCAAGTGATTCTATAACTGACTGCCCTACGCGCTAACATGCTCAGAAGGAAATAGCATATTCTGCTCCAAACAGCTTTGATTTACGTTGTTTTGGTACTTAATGAAAGTTTATACTCCTTACTATGTAATAACAGCCTTGGTGTTGATTTAAATCCAACATATCCAGGCACTTCTAACCAATAATCATGATTGTTTCTTAATTAAAGGATGGCTGGTCCAGAACATGTCCAAAGTTGATGATGCTGAACAGATTCTGCTTAAATTCTTAAAATTTGAGCTTTTATGTGATAAGCTAATGTATTTTTGATGAGTGTGAAAGAACATTTGGAGTCAAAATCCCTCTTCTCACAGAAGCTCCTTACCAACATGGTTTCAAGGAGGTTCTGCTTTTCTGTGTTGTTTTGAATGCAAATGACCCAGAAGCAGAACCGTGAGCCGTTTCTGTTTGGGCTCTTTCTTGTATGTATGACGTAATGACAGAGGTGATGTCTTCCCAAAGACGCGCCTGCCACAACACCTGTTAGCTGTGTGTTATCACAAACTGAGGCAGAACTCACCTTCCTTCGGGTATTCTCAGTAAAGTGGAACATAGTCGCCTGAGCGTTTTTGTTTGTTTTGGGTTTCTTTCTAACATGATGCAGTACCTGTGTGAAAAGGGCTCGCATGTCAGGAGAATGTGCCAGGGTTGCCTGGCAGCTCAGTGTCAACAATGATTTATGTTTTTGTCACAGAAAAGAAACGGAATGGATAAAACCTGAAGACAGTACGTAGATAACGTGGAGTTGGTCAACACACGCAGAACATACAAGTATGAAAAGCAGTCCTCTGTTTGATGCTGAAATAATTGATTTTAGCATTTTTATAGCATGTGTATTATATTTATACACAGCTGTAGCTTCAGGTAGATTTTAGCTTTAAAAAACTTTTGGGCTCAGGAGTTCAAGGCCTTCTGTTGTCACCTTACACGTAGCTATGTGATTTCATTTTTCAGCCTCCTAACATTTGAATAAAACCCTATAAAGTGGTAGTGCTTTGGATTTGATTAATGCGAGAAAGGTGTACACAGCAAGTGTTAGCAATTTTAGCTCAATAGTGTACAACATGAAACGTGTAAGTCCGGATGAAAAAGAGCAGATGCCAGCGCACAGTTAGATTTCCATTGATCAACTCAAAAGCAATTCCTCAAAAGCCCCTTTCTTTTTATCCCCTCGTCCTCCATCACTGTGTGACAGCTACCATTACGGCAGCCAGTCAGTGTCACAGGCTTTTTTTTTCTTACACTGAGCCAGTCCCTTCCCAGGCGACTCCCGGCACACTCTGTGCCCTCATCCAGGCCAGCGGGAGAACCGGAACGACCCGGAAGGGGCAAGGCACAAAGGGCCAGCTGCTCACTTACACAGCACTGGCTGCGTTTCTTGTAGAGCAAATAAAACATAGGAGGGAGGTTTGCGCTCTGAAAATACATTTTGAAGAGTAAGCTTAGAAACCCAGTATGATGACTGCAGATTTGTTTAAATTATCACAATTAGTCTATGATTTGCCTGTCCTTTGTTTTTATGCATTTGTATTAAATGTCACATTTGGAAAAATAAAACCATTTCTTTTGCTTTGTTTTGCTCAGATCAATAAAGCAACAGTAAACAAATATATGTGGCATTGTGTGACATGAACATGCAAAACTACTTGAACATGGTGTGCGTGAGTCATTGTCGTCATTAATATCCTGCAGCTCGAGTTAAGCTCAAAGTAGAGGCTTATGAAGCTGTGCGAGCACACAGGCTGGAGTGAGGACACGTCTTGGAGTGGCTCATAAATAACTCATTCTACATGGGATTTTATGAATGCACTCTTAAGAAAGCTTGCACATTAAAAGTGCAGAAGTGCATCAGCTGCAGCAGCGCAGGAGAGTTTGTCCATTTGAAGATGTGACAGCCATGAGATGAGACAAGTCAGAAGTGGTCGCACAATAAAAGGAAGCAGATGCTTTGAGCAATGCATCCATATTATCAAGATATGATGCGTTCAAGGGTGCGTGTATGGTACATTAAAAAAATTCATCAGTGCATTTATGAAAATACGCTGTCAACTTGCAGTCAAACCCAAAAGAAATGAAGTTACTGTGGATGCTTTACATTTAATGAGGATGTATTATGAAAGTCTTTTCTGCACTTTACAGCACATATTCTGGCGTGTACAGTAACTACCAGGTCGAAACCTCCAACGTAAGACAACCATTTGATTTTAAAAGCCAAGTCAATTTCCATTAGCCTTGAACCTGGGCAAATTGGACTTGTGAATAGAAAATACTCCTGATGGAAACACATCAATGTTCCAAAAACAAACCATATATCACAAAAGCATTTTTACACTTGCAGAAGGTGGCTTTTCTGGCAATTTGTGAAAGGACTAGTTTGCAAAACTGTGATGGAAACACATTTCTTTCTTCACCTACAGGTCATTTGACATAGCTAAAAGCTTTTCAGTAGGATTGAGTCCCCTTGGGCATGACGTAGCAGGCACAACAAGAGGTGTTTTTGCACCACGTAACTCATGAAAACGTTCACAGGTCGAACCTAAAGTTTTACATCCACTGCTCTTCGTGCAGTCAAAGACCTTCAATAAATCTATGAGCAATGTGTCTGCGCATTTTCAAGCTCAAGATTTGTGCAGCATGGCTGCAAAAATTTGTTTTGGCTTCCCTGGCAAAATTAAAGACGGGACACAAACCATCATTTTTCTTTAAAGGAACTTTTTGTGACTGGAGAAAACAAGTTGTTATCAGATAACGTGACTTAATGGAAAAAGTAGTTTTATATTGAGTTTTTGGGTGGAGTCAAGTCAAAGGTCTGACTCCAGTCCGTGAAACTGTCGGCTTTGAACAGAGATGGTTGGAAGTGGCGCGTTTAGACTGAGTCATGGGTAAAAAAGAAGAAAAGATGTCATTGATACCTCAAAAAACAGTTGTAAAAAAAATGTATAATATTTTTCCTCTAACCCTTTTTCATCTTTTGATCTAAATTTCACCGTTAACTTAAAAGCTAGCTTAAAAGCTAATGTTGAAATTTTACATAATACATTTAGGATCCAGGCTTGTGATTTGCTTTAGTGGGGCAGTAATTTACATTTTATTATATGCTTGGTCTGACAGAATCATAAATATCATGAATCCTTGCTGCATGATGGCCACAAACACCATCAGTTTAAACAAAGAAACAAGCAGATGACATGTAAATAAATAAGTGTGTTCAATTTAGGACTGTCACAGATTTGCCTCTCTCTCTCTCTTTTTCTTTTCTTTTCTTGACCTACAACAAGGCTGTAACACTGATTTCAGAAGATTCACATCTTGCAGAGAAGCCGGGTGCAAAGTCAAATGTCTAAGTGGTCAAGAGAGGAGCTGCTATATCGTGTGCGTAGTATTTCGTAGCGTGCCACAGACATTTCATCAAGACTTAAGGATTTTTTTAACCTGAACGAATAATCAAAGCATAATTAGTTTGAATCAAGATACATTTTTTTCTAAAATATCTGTAAGATCCCGAATTGTGATTTGCATTTAGCATTTGGCTTCTGACCAACTGAGCTGTTTCTCAGCTGTAATTTACACGTCCTAATACACTATAGGTCTGACAGCATGCAGTCAGCAGCTTCATAAATACTCCCAGCATTATGATTATCATAAATATAAAGAAAAGTCAGAATAATATTCACTTTCTGGGCTTCGAAGCTGTTTCTCTGTGGTCAGAGTCCCTCATGTACAACACTCCCAAAGGACTGTCACAGATGTTCCCCTCTTTTCTTTTCTTTTCTTTTCTTTTCTTTTCTTTTCTTTTCTTTCACTCTCTCTCTTTTTTTGGTCTAAATTGGAGAAGGATTATCGCATTAAGAAAGGTCAAACTATCTGCTAGAGACAGCCAGGATTTTGGTACGCTAAAAGTCACAGGAAGACTAAATTTGATAAACATGCAAATTAGGTTGTTTGTTCCTGAATCCTCAGATATGTGGAACGGGTTTTGGACTTGTTTGTAACACAGATGTGCAGAGAACATATCTGGACTTTTGTTGGACAGACAAAATAAGTCCAAATATACAAAATTAACTCATTAAAATGGGGGGAAAGAAACAAAAAAGATTGATTAATTATTTAGAAATGATAAGCCCTAAATGGAATACAGTAAATTGTTCAATATAACTTCACAAGTGATTAATTTTGAAATATCCATCCGCTTATAAACTTCAGAAAACACAAAAAACACCACATGGAGAGCAGATTCGTCTCAGTTGTTGACGTTGTTGTAAGGTCCAATTTTTAGAATTGATAGAGTGGCTTTAAAATCTCTTGGCTGGCAGTATTGATGTCTAAAGCACTTCAGCATTATCTCTCTCCGTCACACACACACACACGCACACACACACTTCACTTCCCCTTCCTGGTGGAGTACAGGATGTGCGGCTGAAGAACTAAGCAGTTTTTCTCCTCTCTGCCGTTGCCAGGAATGCTTTATGGCCCATGTTAATATCGGCGTTCTCCTGCCAGAAAGATTGCTTGATTCAATCAAGCAAGACACTGCCTTGTAAAGTCATTACACTTTGTGCAACGTCATGTGTTCTGGAGCCAGTGGACGCTCCAGCGTTCTGTCCCGGCCTTACAAAAGCATGTGAGCCTGGCATGCCAGCGCCTATAAATAGCCGTCACCAACCAACATAAACACTTTCCAGAAATCACTTTGAGGTTCTCATAACCAATGTTTAGCATGTTGCCAATTTGTGCTCCTGGTCAGATGTAAAGATGAAATACTTCTTGTTGAATCTGCATGCGCTGAAAGCTGGAGGGTATGAGCTTGTAAAAGCCAGGAGGAGAGATGCTGAGATTGTGGGGCAGAAAGGGAGGGGAAGTTGATATCAAGGCAGAATATCAAAGGAAGAAGAAAAACAGTGACCTCACTGATAGCATCTCCTGCAACTGTGTTAACTGAGAGGGACAGAAGAAGAGCTGCAGGGGAAACTTGAAATATGCATGTTGCAAAAAGCAGGACAGAGAATATATGAAGGGAAAGAAAATGTTAGAAAGTCACAGTTTTAGAAGTATTCTAAGTAAGAGAAGAAGAAGAGGAAGAAGAGGAAGAGGATGAGCAGCAAGTACTTTTTCAGCCTCAGTGTAGGATGATCATAGCAGTCTTACCTTTTAAGAGATTGTGGTTGGTGGGACGGAGAAGTGAGGAGAGTCAAAGGGTCCTGGGGTGGTCTGGGAGGTGGTGGGGGGCTCGGTTCGGCTCGAAACAGGGCTGGAGGGTGGTCCAAGAGAGGGAAGGAAGGATGGAGTGACAGGGAGACGGGGAGGCTAGAGGGGGGAGAATAAACACCGCTTGCCTCTCCCTCTCTTCCTCTCTCTCTCTCTCCTCCTCTCTCTCTCTTTTGCTCCTTTCTTCTGTATACACACACACTCTCACACACACACGCTCGGAGGCAGAAAACCCAGAGTCACTCAGATAATAGGCAGAGAAAGACTCTTTACATTTACAAGCTCAGCCACAGGGGGGAGGATGGGGTAAGGTCCCCGCCCACTCTCCTCCAGGCAGCCAACGACAGAAGGCAGAGAGGTGACCAAGCAGCCAATGAGAGCAGCAGCAGCCAGTGTCTTACCCCAGCCAATAATTGCAACTGCTCTTTTCCAGTTGGAATAATTACAGAATGGATAGAGAACTTTGCTCCTGCGACGTACTGTAGCTTAGGGTTTCTACAGACGTTCAAGAGATTACACTGAACCTCATCACAATATCACTGCAGGCTCACAGAAGGATCCATCAGTCAGATGGAGTTTGAACTTTTCAACAGAAAGGAGAAAACAACTCTAAAAGTTGGGATGCTGCATAACATCTTAATTAAAAACAGGATGCAATAACTTACAAATCCCATAAACCCACATTTTAGTTAAAACATATCAAATCTTGAAAGAGAGACATTTTACCATTTCATGAAGAAGCATTACCTCACTTTTAAATGTAAACTTACACGGATAACTGGCAACAGACCAGTGGCATATATCATCAAAAGATCCAGAGAATCTGAAGAAATCTCTGTGTGCATGAGACAGCACCAGTAATTTTCGGGACATCAGCTTGCAGAAACACTTCAAGAAATCAATGTCTACATGTTCACAAAAGTTCACCTCATAAGCAAGTTAAATCTCATGCAAAGCAGATCTATATGCATACTACTGCATTATGTTAAAGTGAACTCACAAAAGTACTCCACTGGTAATCTAGCTCAGGTTGCTGGGCACATACACTGCATCTGGAAAGTATTCACAGCACTTCACTTTGTCCGCATTTTGTTTTGTTACACCATCATCACAAAATGGATTAAATTCATTTTTTTACTCAAAACTCTAAACATAATACCCTGTAGCCAGACCGAAGCCACTCCTTAGTAAAAGATACATGGCAGCCAGCCTGGAGGTTACCAAAAGGTACCTGAAGGACTCTCAGACTATGAGAGATAAAATTCTCTGGTCTGATGAGACAAAGCTTGAACTCTTTGGCATGAATGCCAGGCGTCATGTTTGGAGGACACCAGGCACCGTTCATGGCATGGCCAATACCATCCCTACAGTGAAGCATGGTAGTGGCAGCACCATGCTGTGGGGATGTTTATCAGTGGCAGGACGACTAGTTAAGAGGCTAGTCAGGATAGAGGGAAAGATGAATGCAGCAATGTACAGAGGCATCCTGGATGAAAAGCTGCTCCAGAGTGCTCTGGACCTCAGACTGAGGCAATGACAAGGACTCCAAGCATACAGCTAAGATATCAGCCAAGATACATTGGAGGTCTAGAAAGGGTGGAAGAGCCTTCAGCTATCAGGCTCCTCTATTGTGGAATCAACTCCCAACCTCGGTCCAGGA
>JBAMYA010000014.1:5871328-5912023 GCA_037176975.1 Arrhamphus sclerolepis | reverse complement strand
TCACAGTTATTTTTTTAGTTTCCTTCAGAATTTTATAAATAAGATCAGAGTGAAGGTCTTTGGATGCTGAGGCTTCCAGGGTCTTGCCTGAACACGCTCTCACATCTGTTCATGTCTGCTCTGCTCACATTCCAACGTCAGGGAAAAGAAAGGCAAACCTGCTGTCGGGTGTTGCTGTATAATCTTACACAAAGCAGGGAGTAACTCTTTCAGCAAAGACTCATGCATGCTGGACCTATATAATGACAGCATGATTTCACAAGTTACTTCACACTTGCTCTATAGTGGGTTGGTTTGTTTTAGTACAGCGGGGAATAATAGAAGACTTCCTTCATGAGCACAGTGAGTCACAAGTTAAAATGAAGCCTCATCTGTTGGATTAGAGCAGCATCCCTCGTGGGTTTGCTGCTACAAACCGGCTGCTTTAAAAGAAAACATGATGTTTTGTTTGCAGACTGATTGTTTTGCAAAGTAAAATCCTCTGACCTCATGATTATAGATATTTAGAAGAGTAGATGACAAAGTTCAGACCGGAAAATTAAATGTTGTTAAACTATGGATATAATTCTTCAAATTATCTGTATAATTTGAAATGAAATGAACAAAACTGAACTGAACTTAGCAAAATAGAATTTAATTAAACTGGAATGAATTTAATTGAACGAAGTTGAAATTATTTTAATTGTTCTGAGTTGAATTCCTTTGAACTCACCTGAATTTGCTAGATGGATTTAATTTCAGTGAAATAAGCAACAACTAAACTTGAAATTGACGTTCTTCCTTTTTCCTACTAACCGTTCTTGTTTCACAGTGTGTGCGTGTGTTTTCTTTTTCTTTTTTTTTCAGGGGCAGGGGTGGGGGGGCACCTACTTGGACTTGGACACAGACCAAGAGATGAAAAAGAAAAGAAAAAAAGACCTCTGAAGCATCTTCAGGGATTGTTGTGGAAACAGTTATATAAGAACTACGAACAAAAAGGAAGGAAATTTGTAGGTAAAGAAAGTGACTATGAGAAATATGCTTCTCATGTTTCCTTACAAGTGTGGCACCATTTAAAAGGCAAATAATCAGGTCTTCCCACAATGTAAGAATTATTACCACGAAGCATCATTAGGTCAAAGGAATAATCAACCAAACACTAATTTCCTTACTTTTTGTGTCTAGCTCATTATATATATATATATATATATATATATATATATATTGTTCCAGCTACATACTTAAAAACATTGATGTATCTCAGTGAAATGCTTTCTCGAACTAGCTTAATATACCAAGGAAAAAAAAAAAGCTTAACAATTTATCTCCATGTGTTAAACATCAACTCTTCTGTGCTCACAGGAAAATGTTCTTTCAATTCTCAGCATAACATCTCCTTAAGCTGCTACTCACTCTTGGGCACACATTTGCTAACCGGCGAGAAGGGCCCAAGGTGTATCAGATTACTTCCAACAGCTGAAATGATGGAGGTGGGAGTGTCGACGGTGTGGCCTCCAAACAGCTGAAGAGACACAGCAGCCAGCATTCAGGACGAGCCTGACGAGCACACAACAGCCTTTCACAATGGACACGCAGACCCAAAGTCTGCTCAAGGAGTAGCGTCAAATTAATATCCACCCGGAGCTTTCTGCCAACAAAAATATCAACGCTGCCTATTAAGCCTCTGCTTAGAGGGGCTATCAACTGACATAGTGATGACAGATGACTTAAAAGGCTAAATACTTAGGTTTAATTAGAAAAAAAGCACTACTGTTGGAAAGCTGAGTGAAAAACAGCAGCAAACAGGATAAATACAGCGACAGATTATGTGTCAGATGGCATCCAGTTAATCATGAATGAACCAGGTGATCCCAATCAGGAAAAGAAAATATAGCTGGACACTACCACAAACAAGAAGCACAGCTCCACATCAGCTCACTCTTGAAGTTTCTGACCACCCTGATGAAAACAGACGTGTTTAACCGATCTATAATTTATTTTTAAATCAGAAGCATGCAGTAATGCAATATGGAAAAAAGAAGAGTCTGTAAAATTAGAGTCAAATACATTTAAAGTGACATTTAAAGCAATTTAAAGAAGATGAGTAATAAAGTCTGGAGGGAGCAGATTTTTATTGCAAACCCTTAAAGTAAGCTAAGTGGTCTGCCCTGAACCATCCACCGCTGAACTATCTTTAGCCCCTGCTGGCAAGTGAATGGAAGAGCCTGACTTATCCTCCCTGCTGTCATCAAGGCAGACAGTATTTTTAGAGGACAGCAGCAGCTGCAAAAGCATTTAACGGTATTCCATGAACAATGACACTTGGGGTGTCTGAGGCATGAACCACAGAGTTTGGGGGACCGCTCAGAGCTTGTTCAACAGAACGTTGGAGTGGACGCTTCGGTTTAGTTTTCTATTCATTCAGCTGGATAAAAGTCAGTGAGGATGCACCGGAGAAGAGCTTTGGAGCTTCGGGGATAGCATGTGTCTGAATGCAAAGTCAACTGGGGACACTGCTCAGCCTTCAGGAAACGGGTGGCATTACTTCTGAACTCAGACTGCGATTGCAAATGCGGAATGTATGTTGATGATCGTTGCTGGCGACTGAAGCGAGGTACGGTATGTGAGGGGTGCCCGGCTTCATGAGGGGCCAGAGGTCATTCCAATTAAATCAGATGGGTAAACACCAGGGTTAATCTCACATCTTTAAAACTCAGGGGGGAATATTGAAGACACGTTAAACACATTGTCAGAAGTGTGAGAATGAAAAGCCTTGCAGTGTGAATTTGAGTTTTTGTTTGAGTATAAACAAGCGTCGTCGCGGGATACAAAAGTGTATTCTGTCTAAATGGAAACAGATTAACTTATTTCCTTGCAGATAGTATCATTCCAGGTTATTTAATGATTTTGTCATCAACCTAATTATATTTGTTAATATATATACAATTTTGGATTTCAGGCATGCAACAAGTACTGAAAAAAATGGGAATAGTAATGATTTTGAATTTCCTTTTGGGGTTAAATAAAGTTATATCTATCTATCTATTTTATTGATTTATAATGATGCCTTCCTTCTCATAACACTGAGAAGGTATTCTATTCAGTTGTCTCAGGGCATCCAACAGTATAGTGTTGTTGTTGTTGTATTTCACTATTCATTTATTTATTTATTCATTCTCATTTGTAATGTGTGCAGAATGTGGTTTTGCATTGTCTTTATTAATAAATCCATGGACGTCTGGTAGACAGGGTAATAAAAGAGTGCATTACCTTTGCCAAGTGCTCTGACACAACCCCATACCATCACCTGACCTTTCGACTTGTTGTTCATAGCAGTCTGGATGGTTTTTTCATCTTTGATGTGGAGCACATGCTATCCATTTCTTTCATAATAGATCTGGAATACTGATTCATCTGACCACAACACACGTTTCCAGTGTGTGATGGTCCATCCTAGATGCCTCTGAGCCCAGAGACGTTGACATCCAGAGACGTTAGACAAGGTTAGCATGAAGATTTTGTAGAGTAAAGTTTAAATGGCATCTGTGAATGCACCTTTGTAGTCCCTGACAAAGGTTTGCCTGTGTGGTTATTTCACCTACTGACACATGACAGCGCTTCATGGAGATCCATCTGGGAAATCAGAGCTCGTGGGTGTCCAGTTCAGCTCGTACATGCAAACCATGCACGTAGCCGAACCCACGTCATAGCTGCTCTTCATACTAGTTCAGTGTTGTTGTGTTGCTCTGTTATTCCACCACTGAAGTCAAGACGGTGACACAGATTCTTTCATGCGGTGCTGAGGTTCCTTTTGTTTATGGTGACGGAGCAAATGAAACATAAATGATATGAGATGGAACTAATAAATGTACTTTTACTGAAGTTGCAGCAATCCATTTTTTTTATTCAGTTTAAAAATGATAAAGCAGTGGTAGGAAATATGCAGAAGAAAATAGAAGCGATGAAGTGGAACAATGAGACTTGTTTCAGTCCGTCCTGATGCGTTGGACCTCCAAGGAGGTGCACGTCCCGCTGTGATGGAGGTTAGGGTACAGGGTCCCTAGCTACGGTGAACACGTGTTGTTAGTTCAACTTAGGAGAATAAATCACCCATTGCACTTGTTTACATGCTGAAATTTCTCCCGATTCCTTAAATATTCAGTAATGTTAATCATGGTAGACGGAGAAATATCAAAAACACTGGAACTGACGGCACAGCGTGTTTCAGCAAGCTGCCATTGCCAATCTTCTCCAGTCTAGATCAGATATACTGTATCTTTCTGCACTGTGTAACGATCCTGATGATTAATTTATTTATTTATTTTTATTGTAATCCTTATTTTTATTTTACCAATTATCTGATTGGAGTCCAAAAATTAAATCAAAATTAAATCAAACTCATTAAAGTGTACTTTTATCAATTTTAACCAAACATGGAAGAAAAACAAAACAAAACAAAAAAAAAGCAACTACATCATTGGCTAAACTTACTCGAAATAATGACAGAGCAATTGGGACTTTTACGTTTAAACATTTCAGTGATTTGTCTCACACATTTATGAACAAAGCGGAGAAGTTCTGCCTACCTTTGCTGCTCACAAGCCACTTTCAGATGGTGGTATAAAGACACAGTAGAGATTCTGTCTTTCTTCTGCTTCCACTCTCCACCAGCGTATCCAGTCATACCTGCCAGTATGCACCGTTGTCTGCCAGTGTTTGCTTCCATACAGTAAATCTTTGCAGCATTCCTAAATCTGAAGATGGTTTTTGGTCCATAGTCAGCAACAAAGTCTCTGGTCAATTACAGTTTTATTCAGTTAATGCTGAATAAGTGTCAAGAAACAATAAATAAATCAATAAAGTTTCTACCAAATCACTCTAGAAGGACACACACAGCAGTTTACTGTCACTGCTGGCTTTTCTTTCTACGGCTGCAGGAAGGAGACGCTGGGTCAGCCTCAGGCAGAAGCTCCTCCAGGGGTTCACCGGGTAGCTTGTGCTGTAAGCAGGGATGCACCAGTCTGACTTTATCAGTCCCAGTACTGATACTGGGTTTTATTTCATGTTTCAATGAAAAGGTGGTTCAGTTTGAACCTGAGAGTACAAAATATCACAGTATGCCAACACAAAAAAACCCCAGCATGTGGAAATGCTAGAGAGGAAAATATTAATATAGTAATGTTAATTTAAATCAATATTGCATCTTAATAAAACCAGGTTTCAAGAACATTAATGTGACTGTGGCTGTGATAAATGTTTCAGAGGGTGAATACTGAACAACAGTTTGAACAGTCCAACTTCTGAGTAGTTACAAAAAAATATGTACCTTTTCTTTTCTTGTGCCCAGACAAAGATGCAGAACCCACTGAAAATGGTTCTGGTTCATTGCTGGGTCATGACCCACCAGATGCAAATCACTGATTTAATTAATGAGGTGTGTACGTTATCATGTGGAAGAAATTAAAGGTGGCTCAGTGGTAGAGTGTTTGGCTATGAACCTGAAGGTTGGTGGTTTGAGCCCTGGTTCCTCCTGTGTCCACCAAAGTGTCCTTGGGCGCCACACTGAATTCCCAGTTGCTCCTGGTTGTCTGGCCAGTGCCGTTGTACAGCAACTCCCCCAACAACCAGTGTGTGAGTGGGTGCAAGCGCTAAATAAGTGTAAGCCATGAACAGATTATTCTTTTAAACAGTTATTTGTGACAAAAACAACAATTGTCCACCAGCATTCAAACTCCACATAAAATAAAACTCAACTTAAATATATAATAAAAATATAGAAACTGAAGCAATTCAATTCAAAAATAGCAATAATTAATCTGCAAAGGGGAATACACACACACACACATATATATATGTACATATGATATAAAAGAAACTGATCCATGAACCAATCCATTGACTTTAAATTTATTCCTGATGTATACAAACACATATATGTACATAAGTCAGTGGATTGGTTCATGGATCAGTTTGTTTTTCCAAACATCTTTTACTGGGACTGATATCCAGCCCTAACGTCAGAGTGGCGCATCCATAAACCTTAGTCGAGTGAGACAGTTTCAGTTCATGATAGCGGCCCACGTCAGGAACCCTCGCTCACCTTGTTGAGACCTGACAGGCAGATCTGGACTAAGTCCAGGGTGGTGCAGCCCCTGGCCTTTGTGTCTGCAGCTTCAAGGGTCAGTCTTGTTCCATTTGTTACGTTCAACTGCATTTCTTGTCCTCATCTTGATGTGCTGAGTGTTTGTTTCAGCCATCTGTGTCCTCCCCATGTCCCTGAGAGCATCCACCTTCTTTCTCAGTAAGAAGGACTAGTCCAGGACTAAAGCAAAAGTGGAGGACAGTAGGCTGCTGGTAGTGTTCCGTTGATGTTTGTTTCTTAATTTTCTTGTTTTAATGAATTTTTGTTTATTTTTCAGCATTTCTCAGACATTTCAACAACACCTCAAGACATCCTGGAAGCTTGTAAAAATCAAACTTAGACATATACTTAAGACATATCAAACATTATTTAAAATTAAATCATCTGTTTAGTTTAGTTGCTAAAATACAGTCCAGAAAATTAGTTTGTTTGTTTGTTTGTTTTGTTTTTCTGGACTTTGTGGCATCTCATTCAACTAGACAGTATTTTTAAAGGTGGAGGATCAGGCATCTGGGTTTGCTGTATATTGAGTCAAAAAGTTTTGTTGTTTTTATTTTTATGATCATCAAAAGAACTCGTGACATGTCATGGTCGAGAACTTTATGAGACCTGCTGCTTTACTGCATCCACAATCATTACGTCTCATCTCTTAATAGGTCCCACAACAAATACAATAGCAAGCTGATAAATATATTCTTTTAAAGATGTGACTACAAAAAAAACAACAACATACAGAACCATTTTGAGTCAGAGAAAATTACAAATGTTTAATACAGCCCATATTAGTTGAGGAAAACGAGTCCTCACAGTGACATCTAAAGAAAGAAGCCCTTTATAGACTTGGCAACAAAGACTGTGATGGAGTCTCAGCAAAGTCTTGTGGAGCAGTCTGTGATTTGAGCTGATGTTTGTGCGAGTACGCAGGTTTTGGAGCCGTCTTTGTGATACCTGACACACGCTCCCTGTCAGGTCTTTATTTATGGCTTACTATATTAAGCACTTTCCCATTGAAATACAGCACCAGCTGTACTGGCTGTGTTTTGTAGCTGCTGTCGCAGGCTGACGGGGCTCTTCCCCCTCTTCCTACGCTGTGTTTTTCTCTCATGCAGACAGATTTGCAGTAATTCAATTAGGCCTCATAATGATAGCATCTGTTTGTGCTGAAATGTGCACACTTAAAGGGGGCAGAGGGTGTCCGTTGGAATGATAGTAGTTTTATTTTTACTCTCTTAATGATAATGATTAATTTCTTCCATAAACAGTGAATACTCACAAGTTTGAATTATCTGTTATGTATCTGCTCCAGAGTTTTATGTTAACATAATTCATGTGTTATTTCTTTCTTTAGAAACTTTTAGTGCAGAAGTTGGACAGTCTTTTGGCCCAGTGAATAACCACTTATTGATCTGCTGGACTATCTGAGGTGAAAGAAAACTGTCCCAGAAGCAGAAATGGATGTGTTTGGTGGTGCACCACGTTTCTTAGCCTATCCAAGACCTGTAGTGGTCCAAAGTGGGACGGATGCAGTCCTGAAGTGTCAAATTAGTGGTGATCCAAGGCCTGCTGTTATCTGGGAGCGAAACAATGAAAAGATTGACCCACAAGGACGATACAGGGTGTTTGAGGATGGAAATGTTTACAACCTCATCATTTCAACCGTTTCTATTGAGGACAGTGGCCAGTACATATGCAAAGCTAAGAACAGCATTGGGGAAACATATGCAGCTGCCACACTGAAGGTGGAAGGTGAGGCACAAGAAATGGAGCTCCGAGAGGAAAATAAGCCGCGATTCCTCATCAAACCTCTTTCCACCCGTGTCGGCCGTGGGGAAGATGCTGTCTTCTCCTGTAAGCTTTGGGGAAATCCGCGACCGGAGGTCGTTTGGGAAAAGGACGGCAGGAAACTCCATGATATTTTTGAGAGCACACATTTCAATGTGGGCTACCAGGACGGTGGATGGTTCCAGCTCAAAATTTTTAAGACTCGCGCCCCAGATGGTGGTGTATATACTTGCAAAGCTAGGAATGAGTTTGGCGAAGCGCTTGCAGGAGCTGTGCTGCTCGTTGATGCAGGTCCAGGACATGAAGAAGAGGGAAACCGTAATGGCTACACAAATGGCCACTGGAAAGCCCACCAGGGAAAGCAAAGGAGCGGTAGGCAAGTGCCAAACCGACTAAAAGATGACTCCATGACCAAGTCAACAAAAGTAAAAATGTTTGCTGTGACTGAAGGCAAACATGCCAAATTCCGCTGCTTTGTGACTGGTAAACCCAAACCAGAAATAATCTGGAGGAAAGATGGCAGGCTTATACTGTCTGGAAGGCGATACCTGTTATATGAGGACAGGGAAGGGTACTTCACACTTAAAGTTCTGTACTGTAAGCAAAAGGATAATGGAGTTTATGTCTGTGCTGCATCGAATACTGCAGGGCAAACCCTCAGTGCTGTACACCTCTCTGTCAAAGGTAAGTCAAGATTCTTTTCAAAGACTGAATAATACTGAATAATATTTGATTCCCTAGAAATTTAATGGTTTTCTGCGCTAATTTGCCCTTTAAGTCACAATGATAGACAAACACATAATATCTAAACTGATAAAATAAAAGAAATACTGTGATTTCTTGTGTGTTTATTGAACACAATCAATATTCACAGTGCTGAAAGTACATGAACCAGTACACCAGGGACTTCAGTGAGAGCTAGTTGGTGAAATGAGTGTGGAGGTGTGATTTAGAGCTAATTTAATAAAAAGCACTCAAATATCTTCATTTTGCTGTTCCTATTCCCTGATCTAATCGGTAAATAAACCAACTCTAAAATGAGAAGTTTGTACTGTGGCTACTCATCAAATAAGCAGATTACCAGTGAAACTAAAGAGGAAGCCCCAAGTAAGAGCTAAACGGTTGAACATCTCTGTCTAATAATCACAATCATTAAAAACAAGGAAGTGGGTAGTTGTCCTCCACCTGCAACTTGGTAGAAGTTGGATAATGCAGCAGAGAAGTAAATCCACCTCAGCATGCCTTCAGAACCCTCTTTTGGAGAGGTCCAGTCAGAGTACATCCCTTAATGCTGAACAGCTTCAGAGCCATTCAGACCAGGAGCTAATGTAACCGAGGCAGTTTTGTAAAGAGGAATGTAAAGATGAAAAGTCAACAATTGTTCCTGAACATTGTGCAGGTCTGATCCAGTGCTACTGAAAGTTCTTGGTTTAAGCCATTGCTGCCTAAGGAGGCTCAACAAGCTATTAACTCAGTTATTTTCACCCAGCACTATGAATGTTAAATAAGTGTGTTCAGTTAATACATGAGAAATTATAATAGCTTATCACCTGAATATAACACATTGTGTTTATCTATTTTTGTAACTCCTGAAGATAAAACAGCATTTTATACAGACACAGTCCAAGCATGTGATGCCTTTTTTCTGTGCGTAAAAGAGTGAGGGGGGAGAGGTATGTTCTTGGATTATATTTCTGCCTATTCGATGCTGGGATGATGTCAGTGAGATAAAGAGGTGCACTGAGATCATGTATTGGGGTAGAGCCAAAGCAGCATGGGAAATCGGTCTTGATGGCTTGATGATGATATGCTTTCCCATGGAAACCATGGAAAATACTGTGGTTAAAAAGATATGGCCAATACAATTTGTAAATATTTCCAATTTCAATTAAAATAATTCAAGGTTTTAAAAGAATATTTTATTGAGCTTGAATGTAATTTATGATGTAAAAATGGCCATCATTCAAAGAATTACAATTAAGATTTCTTATCTGTCTGTCTCTGACAGTGATCAATGCATGTCTAGAGATAAATCAGCACCTGATTGCAAGTCTTATAGTTATGAACCATTTCATTTATTGTAAATTCCAATACATGGTACTTAAAGAGTTAAATTGGAGCTATTTGGCTTTGCATCACTGGCCATTTGGACTTGGAAAAGAATAAGTCAATAAGTCTGTAAGAATGATCTGTCATCAAACTTTCCTGGGCTCACTGTGGAGTTAATGTAATTAATTCTAACTAAAACATGACCCTTCAGATGTTTAAACAGGCAAAGTTTATCTTGAGGCAGATTTCAGCTGCAGCCTAACGTCTGCAGAATCACAGTTTACGGAGTGTGTGTGTGTGTGTGTGTGTGATCATATTTCTCACAAGGCCCAAAAAAGTCTGAACGCATGGCACCATCAGACTGTTATGCAGTGTCAGACGTAAAAAAGATAACACTGAAATGGCCATTGGCAGCAAGTGTTAAAATATAAAAGTTTTTTAAATGAAGGGCGAATGTGTTTTATAAGTGGTTGTTGTGTATTATCTGCCTTGTTAAGATTCTAGTAAGGTAAAACAAAATATGAAGGAATGTGTGCACACTTACTAATAAATACAGTCCACATTTTGTTATTTACAACTGTCTGGAACTGTCTGATGGTGTCAGTTACAAACAGTTTATTCCCTGTCTAACACCCCAGTGTGTTAATAACCTTCCCATTCCACAACTAAATAGGTCTCCTGTCTCATGCATTTCCTCTTCTTGTTTGAATCACTGGAATTTACCATTAAATATATTTTAATTCACAGTGTAACAACAAAGACACAAATACGTTAACTTTGCATATATGACTTTTTTAAACTATTTAGTTTGATAATGTGCTACTAATATACTTCTGTAGAAAAATTAAATAAGATTGCCTTGTCTTTTTTTTTTTACTATAATGTGAGATGTCATCAAAGTGTCCTTCCCTCTCTGTGATTCCAGAGCCGCCAGTGCGGTTCAAGCAGCCTCTCATTGATCTAGAAGTTTGGGAACGAGACTTAGCTGTTCTCGAGTGTGAAGTTCCAGAAGATTCAGTTCCCATCACATGGTATCTGGAAGACAGACGACTTCAGCCAGGGGCCAAATATGGGATGGAGGAGTGGGGAACAAAACGACGACTAACAATCCGTGACATTGGAGTGGATGATGATGGGATTTACCTCTGTGAGATGCCTGATGGGGGTAGAAGTATAGCAGAAGTAGCTGTCAAAGGTAAAGCCCCTTCTGAATATAGAGTGGTTTATTTTGTATTATTAATTAACAAGAGATAAGTAATGTAAAATGACTCACAATGATAAAGCAGAAGAGGCTTCTGCCCTGGTCGTTGGAATGATTTCTTCACTTCCTTGAAGTGAATAAAAATATAAATCCGTTAAACTCTTCCTTTGAGTAACATTGTTTTTAAATACTTTATTTCCTTCTTAGAGACTTTTAAAGATCTTTCATGGATACCGTTTTGTACCCAATCATGATTACAATAATCTTGTCAACATCCATCCATTCATTCATCCATCCATCCATCATCCATCCATCCTTCCATCCACCACCTCCAGCTCTACCTCTGGAACATTGTGCCCCTCCCAAGCTAGTGAATTGATGTAATGTCTCTAGCAAGTCTTAAGTTTGCACAAAGGCCTCCTGCTGGTGTGGTATGTTTAAATCACCTTACCTGGAAGGTATCCTGCCCGAATCACTTCAACTGGCTCCACTGAAAGGAATCAATAACCAAAGGTGTGGGCCTCAAGGCTCTGATCCATGACTTCTAAAACTGTTTTTTTTTTTTTTTGGGTAAAAGACTGCCACCTTTGTGAGGTAGGAATATGAAGAGGTCAACATGAGGCTGAGAATGATACAATGAGGTTCACTTCAATGCACAGAGTGGTTTCTGGAACTAATCTATTTGAGAGGGGTTGGAGCTGCTCTGGGGTTGCCTAGGGTGAGAGGTTTTAGAGCGAAATAGGTTCACTTACTGGCTCGGAGTCCACACTTTGGAGTTCCCATGTACCTTTGGATCAGGGACTGGACTCTGACTTCTGATGGTGCATAAGTTTGTGCAACCAGCCTTCTTTGAGCCCCTGGTGAAGGTGTTGCTAAGGCAGAAACTGAGGTATGAGACATGTTTGATGAAGCCATGTAGAGCAACTTTTCATAGCTCCAAGATGATTCTGATAGACTGTGAGGTGGCTCAGGCAACACCATCAATACATGCTCTTCCAGGTAACACCACCATGTGAAACAAATGTGGAGTACTCTTGACCTCAACTGGGGTTGTAAGGTCAAAGATATACTTCAAGGGTCTTCTCAACAATACATCTTCCTCTTTGGTGGTGGGTACATGGACTATGGGATTGCCCATTACATGAACTAAAATCTCTAAGGTGCTGAAAAACGTCCACAGTGCTTCTTCAAGGCTATGGATGTTGTGAAACTGCTTTGGTTGCCTCTGCAGCACTGCATGGACAGTTTGACTGAATGGCAAGTGGTGGTTCCCTTTTTAAAGAAGTGGGACAAGACGGTGTTTTCAAATTATTGGGAAATCCCACTCATAAACCTCCCTGAAAAGGTACCTTAAGTGGTGCTGGAGAACAGGGCAGAATATTTGTTTGCAAACTTGTCCATGCACGCACCTGTGGGTGCTCTGGGAGTATAGGATACTGGGTACATTGTTATGGGCTTCCTAGTTCTGAGTCCCTTTAGACAAAGCAATAATTCGGTTAGTTTATGTTGCTGGTCAGAATAACTTGGTACAGCCAAGGAGAGAAAAGATTCCAGTTTAACATGGAAAAACATGGCAGGGGAAAACAATCTGTGCTTTCTGCAGGTGATGTGGAGATCAATAGGCAGATTGGTTGTGGCATCTGCGAGAATTTGGACACTTGTGGCGAAAAGGAAGCAGAACCAAAAGGGAAGGCTCTCTGTTTACCAGTTGAACTAGATACCTTCCCTCACCTATAGTCATGAGCTGTGGACAGCTGTAGTAGCTGAAACGAGTATTCTCCTGGAGAGGGAGGCCTGGGTCTCTTTGCTCAGACAGCTGCTCCTACCACCTGAACCTGGATATGCACTAGATAATGCAACTATTTTAGGTTTGCTGTGAACCTTCTCCCTGGAACGGACAAGTTTCCCCAAACCAAATTGGTAACACGGCCAGTTCTGCTGCGGCAGTGTAAACTGTTATTCCTGATGTGGTGGTGGGCTGTGGTTCCTGCTCAGCTGCAGAAGGAGAGGTGATTGGTTGGCACATGCAGTGCAGGGTCAGGTTTTATGGTGAACAATTTATATTGAGTACTTTTTAATCAAAAATAATGATGTGAAATGATTTTTTTTAATTCTTTTAAGAGGTTAAATGGTAATCAGCCCTAAAACCATAGCACTGACATATCAGAGACTATGACAAATAACAAATAAAGAAAACCCTTATAAATGACTTCGTTTTGTCATGATCAGATCACTGACTCTCTTTGGAGAGCCTCAGCTTCATCCAGTATATCTGTATACTAAGCAGTTACAGAGGATGTCTGGCTCCATCCTCCATGATGACTCCCACCTCCTACTGCCATCAGGACGGAGGCTCGTTGTACCAGCCTGTACCAGCCTGTACCAGCCAAAACAATGCAAAAACGGCTTTGTTCCAGCAACCATCAGAGAAAATAAGTCGAAGAATCTCTGAGAACTGATAGTTCACACATCTCATATTTTAACTTGGTTTCTTACCTAATGATATTTTAATCATTATTTGACATTCCTCTTAACTTGTTCTTATTCCTCTGTTTTTAATTTATTTTAATTTTGACTATATCTGAACTCCAATTTGTTTTTACCAAGGTCTTTTCTTCCTTTTAGCCTTTGCACTGTTGTGTCCTGTTATATGTCCTGGGCCGCTTGTAAATGTTTTTATGTTTCATGAGGTTGACTCACTACAAACCAAATTTACCAAATGGTATTAATAAAGTAACCTTGAACTTGACCTGGTGCTCTGGACTTTAATTTTAGGGTGCAAATGTTGTTTCTTAATTTGCAGGATACCCATTTGGTACCCATTAAATATCTAGAATTTGTAAATATGACACAATTTTTCATGTTTCCTTGAAGGTACAATTGTGCGGAAGCTTCCGAGAAAAGTTGATGTCTTGGAAGGTGAAAATGCTGCCTTTTGTGTTGAGGTGGAAAAAGAAGAAATGGACATACATTGGTACAAAGATGGCACAGAGCTGCGTGAAACCCATCAGACCATCCTTAAGTCTTTTGGTCGAACTCACATTCTGGTTTTTGTCAATACAATGCCCCAAGACTCTGGTCTTGTGACTTTCCTTGTGGGCAGGTCCAAGACTTCCTCCCAGTTAAGAGTGAAAGGTAGGTTCCATTCTCAGTAAACTGTTAATGATTTTTAGAATAGTTCTGCATTTATTACTTTTGAATGTTTTGTTATTTCAGCGGCCAGACATTGCCCTCCAAGTTGTCCAGTGGGGGTGCAGATCAACACAGAACGCGCCAATGCAGCTCTTCTCTCATGGGTTCCTGCTCCGGACACAAGAAAGAATCCTCCATCTGGATATGTGCTTGAACGTCAAGAAGTGGGAACTGGGTCACAGGAGTGGGTCCAGTGTCTGACCACTGACTCTGCAACTTCTGTGGAAATCCTTGGTGACAGTGTCCCATGTGAAGCTGATTATCGCTTCCGCATTTGCAGCGTCAACAAGTATGGGAAAAGCAACAATGTTGAGTTCCCTAGAACCGTTCACCTAGGTAACTTTGATTCTAATTATCTAACTGTGCAATATCAGGGCTTTTGTTTATCATTATTAATCCCCACATGACTGAAATCTTCACCTATTTGAGAGACTGATGATCCTTAAAGGCTTGAAGTAAAAGCAACCAGAGTTCTTTTTCTCTGTTCTCAAAGACATTTCACCTTCCATTTAGTACACTTGCTCAATTAAAACTAATTGGTCAGGAGTTTCAGGCTTATAAGCTCTGGAAGTCATATGCAACATAAGCTTGTGGTACCCTCTTGGATGGATGGTGTATAAATAATCAAGAAAAAGATCAAGAAAGGATTATCATGAACCTAGATGACTACATTTATTTTCACATATGCTAGTGCACATACTGGTGCAGCCTAAGTGCATATCCAATCACATTGTATAATTTTTCAATTAGTGTAGTTCATGTTCACATAATATTTTCACTCTAGTCCAAACGCCACATCACAAGTAATGTGACAACAGTCAGTGCTACAGTTGGTCAGTGGCAGTCTTGGCAGAGCGTCATGTTTCCATGATAACTGACCTGAACTGAAAACCTAAAAAGCAACACAATCACTACGTGGTGTTGACCCACATTGGCCTTTTTTTCCTATATTATTTGTTGGTACTGCTCTCGATGAGCTAAACAGCTTGTAAATGAAACGTATAAGTCTCTTGTCCACAGCTGCTAATGTTACTTTCTTTTGCTATGTTTATGTACAACCTATAATGTACTGTTAAATGCTCTTACTGAAGCCTCTTTAGCTCAAACAATTTTCGTACACCCCGTAGTTGGGATGGCCCAAGGTTGTGGTGCTTTCACACCACAAACGAACTGCACTACATTTCACCAATAGCCATACCAAGACCTATTGATGAGGTGCTCTCGCCATGGAGTTTTTGGTGTGGACCAGTGTGCGGTTGTTGTGTTCACACTGAAACAAGTGAATTGTACTCATGACCAAATCTCTTTTGGGCCATAAAGAATAATGCCAGTGTAAAAATGACTTAAGAATCTTCAACAACTAACTGGCTGATGATTTTTATTTGCAGTTCCTGTTGCCAGAATACAAACCCCTTTACAGGATGCTTTGGTGCCAGAGGGACAGGATGCCATATTCTCCATTGAACTTTCTGCTTCTGTTATTGGTACGTGGTTCTTAAATGGGACTCAGCTTCAGGATGATGAGCGTTATTCCATGCGTCGGTCAAGAACACACCAATCTCTTCGCATTCGAGGAGTACGAGATACAGACAATGGAACTGAGATTACATTCATTGCCTATGGTATCCGTGATTCTGCAGCACTATACATTCAAGGTATGTGCAGGTCAAAAGTTGATAATGTACTTTAGTTTGTGTTTGAGTGATCAGAAACTTTGAACAGGAACTTGATTTGTCTAAGTTCAAGCGAATGTCTGTAGGAGGGCTCTAATGGACAATTATTCATCATGTTTACAAAAAAAGTACATATTCTATACTTTGCAGCTCCACTGGTCAAGTTTTCACCACTGTCTGAGATGGATCGAAACAAATTTGTGGAACTTGGGAACCCTATTGTGCTGTACTGTGAGCTGTCTGACCCCGCAGCTCCAGTGCACTGGTACAAGAATGGGGCAGAATTACAAACAATGGAGGGTCTTCATATCCAATCAGAAGGCACCATGAGACGGATTGTCATCCAATCAGCAGAGTTCTTGCATTCAGGAGTATACTGCTGTGATGCTATTGACGATGTCATCAGGTTCAATGTGGAAGTTGAGGGTGAGTGGCTTAAGTTCTTTATAATGACCATCTTTTATAGACTCCAATCATCTTCAAGTCATTTGTATATATGTTCTCAAGTCTTTTTTTGTCTTTAAAAAGTCTTTAAACTCTTATGTTGTCTTACTTTAATATATGGCTTTTGAAAAAAAAAAAAAAACTTATACAACTTAACAATCCATTACAATATCTAAATATCCATAGCTCCACCTGTGAGGTTTTCAGCAATTCCAGATGCTGAGAGGAACAAAACCATCCAAACAGGCTGCCCAATTGTTTTGCAATGTGAGCTCTCAGATCCTTCTGCCCAGGTGTATTGGTACAAAGATGGGTCAAAGCTCCATCCACAAAGTGGAGTAGATATTATAAGTGACGGCTTGGGGAGGAAACTGATTGTCCATTCAGCAGAAGTTGCCCACTCTGGCTTGTACTGCTGCAAGACAAAGGGTGACAGCATCACATTCAATGTGGATATCAAAGGTGATTTGTTTAACTTACATGATGTGAAGCATTAACAAGCTCCTACTCAGCAAAGCAACTAACTCTTATGACACTTATTTGTGTTGTCTGATTCTCTGTTGCCTTTCTTCTTGACTCTCCTTACATGTGCAGCTTATCTCTCACTATATCAAAGCATGTTAGCACTGTAGTTGTCAGTGAATAGATTATGATGAATAATCTAAATGGCTGGCATGAGTTTGATTTAAGGTTGACATAAAATCTAAATATATCTATAGCTCCACCTATGAAGTTCTCATCTATCCCTGAAGACATGAGGACCAAGTTGATTGAAGCCGGGTGTCCTATAGTACTCCAGTGTGTGGTGTTGGACCCCGAGGCCCAAGTTTGCTGGTACAAGGATGAGCTGCAACTCATTGCAAACTCTGGATTAGAAATCCACTCAGTGGGCAACACGAGGACATTAGTTATTCAGTCTGCAGAGCTGTACCATTCTGGTTTGTACAGATGCACCACACAGGATGATTCCATCGAATTTCAAGTGGAGATCAAAGGTGACTTTACACTTCATATGTTGAGTGTTCTTACTGTAACCCCACCCCCTCTTTCTAGCTGCCATTAACAAACCCTGCTTTAACTATGTGGTGTGGAGGATTGCTTCCAGCACAAAATCTTAAAGAACTGTTAACACACAATGTGACAATTGTTTTTATTAATTTATTTTGTGACTGTCTTGGGTTCTCTAAACTGAAAATCTCCAAAGCCCTTTTTATTTTGTGCTCAGCAATTACATTTTTGTAAGGTATCCATTTCCACAGCCTTGCGTTTATTAGCTGTCCTGAATTCCCAATGCTAGCTCTACCAGTGACGTACACAACTGTGTTTGACGGTGAGAGAGCCAAGTCACTTGAAGTGGGCGAACCTTTGAAGCTGGAATGTAAGGTTACAGACTCCACAGTGCCTGTGTGTTGGTATAAAGATGGTAAAAAACTCTGCCCACAAACTGGTTGGGACATACAGAGTAATGGCCCATCAAGAACACTCACTATCCCATCTGCTGAGTTCTTGCACTCAGGGCTATACAGCTGTGAAACCTCTGAAGGCACAGTTCACTTCTCAGTGGATATTAAAGGTGATTTAATTATTTATTTAAATTCTTTCACTGTATAGCAAATTCTAAAGCTTTCTGGAGACTACATCCAACTAACACTTATAATATGCATATCTGTATGTGTTTAAGTGGTGTTTTGTGTGAGGGTGTAACTGTGTCTTAAACCAAAGAAAAAACTTAAAAACTACTTACAAAATGAAAAACAGTAACCCTACATTTGTTGAATTTAAAGTATGACACATTTCTGGGAAAGCTGAATCTATAACTCCTTTCTTCAGTGTGTAAATTTGCACTATTCAGTCAAATCATATTATGAATCATCATCTTTAGCTCCAACGTTGCCATTGCCGCCCTCACCGGAGGTTGTGGAGATGCAGTCTCTTGAAGCAACCTGCCCCACTGAACCAGCCAGTGAAACCTCAGACCCTGCTTTCCAGGTGTCATGGCAGAAGGATACAGAAACCTTTTCTAATAGAGAGGCTGATTTTGAAATGGAAGGCATCAAGGGGACCCTTGTTATTGAACCAACTCACCCATCAAAGTCTGGAGCATACTACTGTGCAACAGCAGATGATGTTGCCCAATTAATAGTAAAAAATCAAGGTGATCTTTTTTGTTTGTGAATGTATTTTTTTTTTATTTCAGTTATGACTAAACATTATAGCTTATAGTTACATCCTTGTGTACAGAAATGAGAAATGGTTTTATGCACTCCTATTCTTGTTCTTCTAGGAACTTGACAAAAAGTTTCTAAAATTTTCATGGTAGTTTGACTTATAACAAAACAAATCGCATTTTCGCCACAGCCTGGGTCCCAGGTGTGCCATTAAAATATATTGGGACTATGTAAGATGTACTCTGACCTGAGTTGGTTGCTAGTGTTGCCAGATGCCCAGAGAGAAACCCACAATCAGACAAGAAGCTTCTCCAGATCTTTCCTGTTTTTATCATTGATGTGCCTCAAATTGCAATTGGGGAAATATGAAATATGAGAGGGTGCTAAAGAGCACAATGTTACATTGTGCTGCTTTAAGATACAAACGGAGATCACAGAAACCTGGTTTATATATAACTCAAAATAGAATGGAACCGTAATTAATTGATTAACTAGTGCTCCTACTCCATTGCACACAGTTTTGAATGCCCTTTGTAGTCAGGCTGTTGCTCTGCCTACATCACATGCTTCAGTTCTCTGATTGGTTGTATGGCAGTTTCTTTTGTGTCCATTGTTATTACCCTATGGAAACAAAAGTCATATCCAGCTAGGCTGGGACGAACATAGCTCTAAATACTGACTTTTTGCGCGTACGGTCGTATTTTTCAGACCATCATGGAACTTTATTCTGGGTACATGTTATCTTTAACAGTGTAGGTTTGTGTATAGCCAATTCCATTTATGAAAAACGTCTACGTCTAATATCATCCCTGCACTTTCTGATCATATCTTAATAAAGACTGAAAAATAAATTTGGATGGCCACTTCAACAAGGCTAGGGGTGCCTAAAATCTTTACAAGGTACTGTGCATATTTATGACAGTTTCTTTTTAAAGTTAGTTTTTCTCTAAAATTTAGAAAGATATGCACTAAAATTATTCCCCCTAATGACTGTTTGTAGTGCCACCTCCAACATATCTGCTTGATTCCAATGAGAAGACCAAGTCCGATGAAGCAAGCTGCCCAATTGTTCAGCAATTTGAAATTTCAGATCCCATTGCCAAAGCCTGTTGGTACAAAGATGGAACCCAGATATTTCCAAAAAAGGAAGCTGACAGCATATCACAGAACAGCAGTCAAACCGTGATGCTCCAGTCACAATACGGGTCTGGTGATAGCAAGTTTGGCTGCAGCACATCTGGTGATACACAGTTAAACGAGGACATGAAAGGTGTTGTCCTTCGTTGTACCTGCACATTTAAGAATCAAGAATTTAGTTACATGCGTGACGCTATTATCCAGCTCATTGTTTTCTCTTTGGCTTTGTCCAAACAGCAAGGCAGCGTCACTACGGTGACGAGATTGGTGAGGTAGCTGAAGCATCAGCCCAATACACTGCGGATGTCAAAGGTGACTTGATATTTCAACATCAGTCATCCATTTTAACCCAACACATAAATGCCACTAACAGCAGTGGTGTATTTCAATGTTAGCTCAATCATCTGAGCCATCTGTAAATCTTCTTTACTGTAGTAAAAATTGCTTTGTATCACATTGTCATCTCGTCTCTGGCCATTTTACTGTTGTTTTGGCTGTTAATCAAACATGTGGTTGTTTGGTAGCTGCTGGTCATACTAACGTAAATGTTGTGTTTGTCAATCCATTCTTCATTTTAACAATCATCTTTGCTTGTTATGTGCAACTCTTAAAGACCATCTTAAGTCTTATTCATCTCCAGATCCTTTCATTCACATTGCTGCCCCGAACCTATCCCCGTTGCAATGACAATGAACTCTTCTCCTAAGAGAAGTAATCAATGCACTTCTTAGGTTTTAAGGGGTTAGTGCAAGTCATTATAAGGTCAATATAAGGGATATTGGAGCTCACTTTCAGACCAGTCCTGGTCGACCCTCTTGCTTGTCTTTGCAATGGATTTTCCCATAACTCCATGCTAACCCACACTGCTGTAAAATTCTGTTGTGAGAAGAAGTTTTGAAACCACCATCAACTGAAAACCTTTCTCTGTGTACATCACAATGCTTATAGCTACATCGCCAAGGCTCTCCTCTGACCAAGAGATGAACTGGTCCACAGAAGAGGCTTATTCTGTTCAAGATACCCAGATGTGCTCAAAACACAATACTGGCATATTTCCTGTCAAAGGAGATTCACACGAAGACCAGTCCCGGTGTATTCCAACTCCTCATTCAGCACATGATTTTAAGGATCCCTGCATTGCAACAAAACTGGAGTTCCAGGACAACCAGCAACATATTTGGGTCCAGCCTCCGATGTGTGGTCACTCTGTTAAACAATCAACAATGCAATTTGACATACACCATGACACTAAAAAGCCCACAGAAACACAAGGTGAGGAATATATTAACCATAAAAAACATACAGATGTCCCATCCGAAGAACTCCGTGATTCCCCGGAGACAGCTGGACAGGCAGATGAGTGCTGTAACCGCTTGCAAATCGCAACTGACTCAGGGAACTCTGCTCTCAAGTTACTAACTATCTGCTCAGAACAGGTACATACCCCAATACATATGCCAGCTGTGCATTCAGAGCTATGTAACTCCCAGGAAACTTCAGCTAACATGTCAGAGCATCATACTAACAGTTTACAGATTTCAACAGTCAAACCCTACATGTTTTGTAACTTATCAAAAACTGAAACTTCTCAGACAGAGAAGTCCTTTGAATCCATACATACTTCAAATGCCAAATCAGAAGAGTCCGTTACAACCTTACAGACTGCTACTGTGCAATCAGAGGGCCTCTCTAGCTCCATGCAGGAGCCAGCTGTCCTTTCAGCAAAGCTTCTAGATTGTCCACTAACCCAAAGTGTGCACTCAGAAGGGCCCTGTAACTCTTTACGGACTGCACCTGACCAATCAGAAGATCTAAGCAGGCCCTTACAGGCATTGACTGTCTTGTCAGAGAATCTCTATGAGCACCCAAATGCACCCATCCTTCAACCACTCGACTTGCCCAGTGCTGAAGACGTAGAAATTTGCCAACTAGAACATGTCAACCAATCTGCACATGTTAAACTGGATAACCCCTATCACACAGGACAGGACGGATTCAACCTGTCAGAGTGGCAGTCTCGACTGAGTAAGGAGCCAACGCTTCAGCCACAGTGTCATCACAATGTGGAGGCCACAGAAGACCAAGAGGACAGCAGAGTTAACTCTGCTCAAAGATCATCCACCCACTTGGCAGACCTTTACAATTCCAAGCAGGCATCTACTGTCCAATCGGAGGATATCTATCTGTCAAGGACATGTGACAGTCACTGGGGTGACAGTGTCGCTGCAAATAAGGTGGCTGTTGAAGGTGATTTAAATGGTTAGCATTATCAAACAAAAAACGGATGGGCACAATGTTGACATTGTGTAAAATAAAAAGATTGCTTTTTGCAATCCTTGACATTTTGGCATTCTTGACATTTACTCACCTGATTTTGTCCACACTAAAACTATATAGTGGTCCAATAAAACTGAGCTTGTGTGGCCTGAAAGGAATATTACAGCTAGAACAATGTAATTATTTAAAAGATATAACCTAACATGAATGCAAAATTACCCCAAGTCTAACCAAATATACCTCTTGTTAAAATTACTAATAGCCGAGGACATATTTATATAATTTTTTAAATGGAAGACTTTTGGCATGACTAATCTTGATTTAAGATTATGCCTTTTTGTTGTTTTGTGAGGCTTCATTTTTTTGTATTCAGTAGCAGTGATGAAACTTTCTCTTGATGTTACCTCAAGCACCCCCAGCTCCGCCTGTGACAGTTACTCCACTTTGTGAGGCTGAGAGGAACAAGTCTGTTGAAGTTGGCGAATCCATAGTTCTGCGGTGTGAGATATCAGATCCTAACGCTCAAGTATCGTGGTTCAAAGATGGAATAGAACTACGTGAAGCAGCTGGGCATGACATGCTGGCAGAGGGCTCCATAAGAACGCTGGCTTTCCAGTCGGCAGTGCTGTCTCATGCAGGGATTTACAGCTGCAGGACAGCAGATGATGCAATGCAGTTTCATGTGGAAGTTAAAGGTGACACAAGTTGTTTTCATTTGTTCTGCAATGGAACTCTTTTTGTACAACCTTCATTAACTGTGAAATCATGTGAAATCTGAATGCTAGAACTACATGCTCTATCTATATGCTGCTAGGATAAAGCACTAACTTGCTTATTGCAGTAATAGTATGCCACCCTTGGATAGTCACAAAGAGCTGAATACAGTCATGTTCAAAAGGCAGTACATCCTTTTTTGTATATAAACGTATAAAACAAATGCTCTTATATTGATAGGTAAACACTTGGTAAACACAGCCCCAAACGACAACGTCATTTTTCATTGAAGCCAAGAAATTTAAGCCATTTAAGACAGTAAGTTGCAGCCAGGGGCTTCTACTCATCAGCAACTGATAAACTGATCATCAACAGCTGATCGTTTTTTTCAGGCTATTAAATCTATTAAAGCAGACATTTTGGGACTTTGCTTACCTATACCAAGCAGGAAAAGACATAAGCAATGCTATAGAGAAAAAACTGTTGCTGCACTTAAATGTGGAAAGCATTAATCCTAATTGCAAAAAAGATTCTACAGTCAAAAATATTATTGCCCAGGTGAAAAGCATACAGCACATGCATACAGCATGTTAGTGTCCATGAATAGAAGCTACCTGAGTACTGCAGATTGTAATGTGTGAGGGAGCAGTTCTCACAGTCATCTGGGCCTTTGCAGACCTGCGCCTTTCTGGTTATTCCAGGCAAAGGAAACAGGATCACCACTTATGTAGCCGTCAGAGAACAGAAACATAGCCAAGAGTGTCTTGTGAGGTTCATTCTTCCCCGTCTAGTTATTCATCTCACGCCGAATCAGCGGCTTCCATCCATGTCAGCCATTAAAGGACAGATGTGTAGCATCTTTGCTTTGGAGCGATGTGACGTACACTCTGCAGCATCATCACAGTAGTATACCATAGTTGGCTGAACGTAGAAAATTACATAAATTAATGACTTGGATCACATGTTTTGGCATTGTGCTTTCTTTACTTGAAGTGGTTGCCTCTGCAAAAACAGATTGCGACCAGTGCTGACACCTAGTGGAATCAAATAGCACTACTTAGGTAGCCTCTATTAGAAGAAGACTGAACAAGTTTGTTTGGAAGCGTTCCTAGGAGAAACTCAGAACTACCTAAAAGGAATATGGAATCCTGACTGAGAATCACAAAACTACATGAGCAATGTCTTCTGGGAAAATCAGGCCAAAAGGGAAAATGTTTGGTGCCACGTTTGGTGAAAACTAAACACAGCATTTCAGCAAAAATTCCCCTAACCCACTTTCAATCACAGTGGTGAAGGGGTGATGATTAGTGGCTGTTTTGCACCTGACAATCAATGAGCTGCTCCTCTGTATACTGGAAAATACTAAGACCCACTATGATCTGAGATGTTTTCTTTCTTTAAATCGTGTTTTTTACCGTACCCTATATAAAAAGATCTGGACAAATACTCAGGCAGGTCAGTCAACTGCAGCCGCACCTGGACTCTTACCAAAACCTGGACCCAAGTTTGTCTCAAATGGTGTGGAGTTCTCTGTCCATGGTGTCCCACAGCCACAGGCCAGCTGATTATCAGTCGTCATCCGTGGCAGAAGCCGATTTGACTGACACCTTGCAGCCTCTTTGCAAGTTGAGCAGCAGCTTTTTAGCTCAAAGCCTTACCAATCTGGAGCAGGTCAAGCTGGTCTCTTAGCAAAAAAAGAAAAAAAATGGATGTTGCTCCTTGGTTTTCTCACAAAAAGTATAGGACAAGTACTAACTTTTGTACATGACTGTGTGTGCAGTTAGGACAGAGCACATAGCTATTTTAAAGGTAAAATGGTATTCTATGTTTAACTATTCTATGTTTTAATCACAGCAAATTCTATATTTTTACAACAAATTGAACAATCTTAGAATGTAATGTATATGCAATACCTTTTTGCTACAAATACTTAGTTAAAAAGATTAAGAGTTTGATAGATAAAATGGCTTTCTAAATTGAATTAACATCAGTACCACTTTTAATGATCAGCTCCATTACGTTCGTATTCGTAGCTCCACCTCTGACATTTGCAGCTGTATCTGAGGCTGAGCAGAAAATGACAGTGATAGCTGGCTCTCCCATAGCTCTGCAATGCGAGCTGTCAGATCCCATTGGACAAGTCAGTTGGTACAAGGAAGGAACAAAGCTTCTACCTGAAAGTGGAGTTGACATCCAGTCGCAGGGGACTTTGAGGAGTCTAGTAGTCCCATCAGCTGAGCGAACTCACACTGGCGTGTACCGCTGTGAGTCAAAGGATGACGACATCCAGTTTTCTGTGGAAGTAAAAGGTGATTTTTAAAACCTCTACAGTGCTTTCACCGTCTTTTGCTGCACTAACAGAAGGTGATTTATTTAACTTTGTCTTATCACCTAACAGAAAATGCTCTATTCTTTTGGCTCTTTAATACAGAATATCTCTGATGCAACCTGTTAAAAATGAAGATGATCTCACACTGTCAGTTTACTAAAAAAACTGCTTTTTACCTAATCCTGAATCCAATCTATCACTAAACAGTTGAAAAATGTAACAAAATGAACAGAACAGAATAATACAGGATTTCTTCCCCTCAGCATCCTACTAAACATATCCCTTTTAATGTGTAATGTCCTACCTGTGCTTACTGCTGGTCTTCAATAACTTTATAACCATGGACATTATAATGTCACATGACTGCTCTTCAGTGTTCCTCTTCCATAAATGTCCCTTGAATGTCAGTTGTCTGTTGTATTGTCAAATGCAATGTTCTGTGGAAACTCTGTCTTCTGCTTTTTTTGAAATGAGGTTATTTGATTACTTCAAGTGGTTGCATTTATAAGGTTTATTAAGACACTCTTTGTTGCAATCCAAAACCTATAGCCCCACCTGTGAACTTCTCAGAGCTGCAAGAGAATGAAAGAAACAAGTCCATCCAAGAAGGCAATCCTCTTGTCCTCAGCTGTGAACTCTCTCATGATCCTTCTACTCACGTCGACTGGTATAAGGATGGGATGAAACTCCTGCCTCAGAAAAACATGGAAATACAGTCAGATGGTCTGACAAGGACCTTACTCATTCCTTCAGCTGAAAATGTGCATGCTGGTACATATGAATGTTCAACATCAGATGACACCATCACCTTTAAGGTGGACATAAAAGGTGATTTATTCCCTACTTTGCTATCTTCTAATGTTATCTTCCTATAACGTGTGTTTTTCTATGGTGAGAGTGGTAAACATGTGGTGTGATCAAAGGAAAGTGGCTGACTTGTGTGTTTTGTCCCCTGTCAGTGATCTCATCCCTCAATCGTACCCTTGTTATTCTCCTCTCTTAGACCGATCACCACGGATCATGGCAACACAGCTGTCAGAAAAATGCAAGACGATTAGAATCGGTTTTCCAATTGTTCTACAGTGTGAGGTCTCAGACTCTGCTGCCCAGGTTTCCTGGTTCAAAGATGAGGTGGAGCTTTTTTGCAAAACAGGCCTTGATATGAAAAGAGACGGCAACCTCAGAAAGTTAATGATTCATTCAGCTAAGCTGTCCGACTCTGGCCTGTACAGCTGTAGCCTTGGTGATGATGCCGTGACCTTTCACGTGGATGTCGAAGGTGATTTTCCCATACTCACTTTCAAACAGAAACATTTTAGCATGAACTCAGTTAATTTTGACAAGTTATCTATCCACAAGTTAACTATTGATCAAGTCAATTAAGAAATATTTTAGTAAGCGTTTGTTGAAAACACACCACTGTCAGTGCTGTCAACAGCAATACATTACTAAATTATAATATGCCAGTTTACTATAACAGAGGTGGTCTGCAAATCTCATAATACCCACAGCTACTCCTGTGAGGTTTTCAGCGCTACCGGACATCGCAAGAAACAAATTTGTTGAAGCAGGCTGCCCAATTAAGCTGCAGTGTGAAGTCTCCGAGCCCACTGCCCAGGTCTATTGGCACAAAGATGGAGGGCAGCTACTTCCAACAAGTGAATATAAAATCCAAAGAGAGGAAAAACTGAGAGCCCTGCTTATTAAATCAGCAGAAGTCAGACACTCTGGGTTGTACAGCTGTGAGGCTGCGAATGACCATATAGAATTCAAGGTGGATGTTGCAGGTGATCTAAGTATTTTGAGCTTTGTCAGAATTACTAATGTTCAATTAATACTTGCCTTTTAGCTCTACCAATGTTCAATTCTGTTTTTTTCCTAAAATAACATGCACTAATGAATATAATACTTTCCCTACAAAATCTAATGTTGAGGCAGCTTTTGTCTTAGCTTGACCATGATGGAGTCATTAAAAGATATAAGCAGAGGAAATGTTTTGTAGCTCATTCGTTTTTGCTTTTCTGAAGAAACACTTGCACAAGTTAGAAAAAAAAGCAAATTAATTGGAATTTATCATTTTTGTAACTTGGCAGGAGTCATAAACCAATTGTTTGATGTAGCTAATGTGAATGTTGACTTCTTTTAATGAATCACAAAAACTGCTCTCAAGTATCTTATACTTGAAAGCATTATAAGTATCTTATAGTGTATTTCAGCTTATGGTTTTGCTTTTTAACGAACTAATTTTAATAGTTTCTCAACCTTGACATTTCCAGATGCAGCATGCTTCTGCACCAAACATTAGCTCAGCTCGACTAATTTAGCAGCTAGCTAGTGAAGACTGTGGAGTGTTTGGTAGCTTAGACTTTAATTATTTCAAGGATAACCGCTACAACAAAGTCATGCTAAATTTGCTCTGCCTGCTAGAGTGTTAATTGACAGATGCAGACTAACATGTTTGCAACAGCTTTATAGGGCTACATATGCTAGCAAAATGTTAAAATGACACTCTGGCTGTAATGGTGCAGACTTTGCTCTGCCTGTCTTCTGACACAGTTTAAGCAAACCTGCACATAGCAACTCTGATTACTCTGGTTACTGTCAAATGATCTGAAATTCCTATAGCATGGGTTTGATTCTCAGCTTTTCCAGAGGCTGAGAGGAGCAAGTCTGTTGAAGCAGGCAGCCTGATCAAACAGCAGTGTGAGATCTCAGAGCCTACTATCCAAACCTGTTGGTGTGAGGATGGAGTAAAAGTCTTGCCACAATCGGGTATAAAGATCCAGTCAGAGAGGAATAAGGGGACAGTGATGAAGTCGGCCACATCTTCGTACTCTGGGGTGTGTGATTGTAAAGCTGATGATGGTTCAGATTTCAACGGTTTCTGTGTGGAGGTGAAAGGTGATATTCTAAGCTTTTTTTTTCCCCAGCAAGATATTTTCACTCTTCAGTTCCACCTTCATGGCCTCTAATATTTAGGACAGCAACTTCTGATCATCATCATATACATCGTAGATGATTTCCCTCTAGCGTTCTAATTTCATTAAAGTTGCTTTTTGTAGACATGCTTCTCATTTAAGAACAGTATCCTCAGTATAAAGCATGCTCATACTGCCTTGTTAACCTCTCCTTTGGTAGAAACATGACATCACTGCTTGAAACAATGTTTTCACTCTGCTTCCAAGGAGAAATAACATCCATTTTTTGACTATCTTGTGTGCAGCAAGCTGTTTTGTAGGACTTGAGATGAGCATGTTCCTGCTGCGTAAACCTGACTTCACAGCCGCTGCATGTAAAAGCAGAATTCATTGAGGCCCAGTTTCAAGCAACAACTTATGTCTTTTGTGTACGGCTTTCCACAGCACCACCGGTAACATTTGCTGAAGTCCCGGAGAAGGACCTTTTTCAGAGTGTTGTGGAACAAGAGATGCTCATTTTGTCATGTGAAGTGTCCAGGGCTGATGGTGTTGTCCAGTGGTACAAAGATGGAACAGAAATACAACCAAGCAATAACGTCACAATCCAAGCAGAGGACACCAAGAGAAATCTGACAATAAATTCAGCTCAACTGTCTGACGCGGGCACATACACGTGCCGCGCAGGAGACAGCATTCTAATCTTCAAGGTCAACATAAGAGGTAATAAGATATCTCATCCACTTTCAAGAGAAATATAAAGCATAGATATGATGTTTCAAAGTCATCTTCTTCCTCCAAAGAACCTCCTGTGACAATAGTCTACCCCAAGGAAGATGTCCACCTTGATCGTCACGTGCCCGAGGAGATTATTCTGAGCTGTGAGCTGTCGCGTCCCAGTGGTGCTGTGAGCTGGTTTAAAGATGGCCAGAAGCTGCAAGAGAGTGAGAACATCAAGCTCAAGGTAGAAGGCCCTTATCGACGACTTAAGATTCTTTCTAGTCGAGTCGAAGATTCTGGAGAATACGTCTGTGATACAGATGATGATTCAATATTTTTTCACCTAAGCATTACAGGTAAGGATTCCTAATTGTGCGCATGACATACTGTGTATATTTGACAGCAGTTAATATCAAGTCAAGTCAAGTCAGGTTTATTTGTATAGCACATTTAGAACAACAGCAGTTGACCAAAGTGCTTCACAATCCACACCAGCATGTCAACTTGAACATGCGACACAGAATTTTGTTGAAAGCTGCTCTGAATGTCCAAACTGTGGTAAAAACTAATAATAATGTTGTCATTGTTTAAATTGTATGAAAGGGATTACAGCAGACACTTTTTCAGTTCAAAGGAGTTCATAACACTGGCTTCAATTGTAGATTGTAGAGTAGAAAGCAAAAAACAAGATTAAATGTAGCCAACTTTCATCCACACACTTGGCCTGTCTTCATCCTGCTTAAGAAGTTGATTCAAAGTCTCAGGCTACACCCACATTCACATTTTATGTTTTAAGATGCCATTTCAACGTATTAAGAAAAATCTCCATCCACATCTCAAACACCAAATGCTTATTACATGGGCATCCATGCACAAGTTAAAACAGGCTGGAAATAAGCTTTATTGGAGGTTTATTGGAAGCCATTATGATGACTTTCCTACTGACATGTAGTTGCTTGACATGTAGGTGTCATGTCATTAAATGTATACGTTTCCATTTTTGAGTTGCTGTATACCATCATTAAGGCACATCTGAGTGTTATCTTCCAGAAAAGGTGATATAATATAAGCTTGTCAAATCAGGGATGTTCTCGTAGTTTCCCAGAAGAGAAGTGAACTGCTGCAACTATCTCATCGTTTCCAAATGCTCTTGTTTTGCTCATCCACATTAGATAGTAACAGTATATGTACGAACTGAAATGGGATCTGCAGTGGATCCAAAATATTCAGTTTTTAGGTGGAACACTCGCTGAAGTAGCCTGCATGCCAAGTTTGACCAAAAGTTTTACATTTTAAAATAAAATTATTCATGTGGACAGCTTCAAACACTGATGATTACAGTCCTTTAATCCAAACTTTGGAAAGATGTAGGGAGGGGCATAAAAGTACAGTTTAAACAAACAAGAGTAGAAAACTGGTGTAAACAAGTTTTTTTGTTGTTGTTTTAAAAAAACAAACAAACATAAAATCCAAACATAAAAACCTCTTTCAAAAAGAGGTCTTAAGTTTAGACTTAAAAGCCAGACAAAGCTGATGTGCTGTCAGAGCAGTTTCACAGAAAAGGAACTTGAAAAGTATAAGCTCCGCCCCCCCGTTCTGGACCTGGACACTCAGGGAACTGTGACTAGCAAACTGAGACTGAATGGGTCTGGTAGGTTGATAACAAGATGCCTTTAAGATAAGATGGACATGTAGGTCTTTGCATGTCATGAGGAGAGTTTTGAATTGAATTCTAAAATGAACAGCTAACCCGTGTAGTGAAGCTAAAACAGGACAGATGTGAGCTCTTCTGGCAGCGCTGGTCAGAACTTGTGGTTTCCAGCCATGTGTGAAGACTGAGAAAGAAGGTTTAGAGGTATCAGTGTGGACACAGGCTAGTAAGAACACTGAAGAAAGTTGGAGAAGCGTTTTGCATTTCTTCAGTGTTGTTTTTGCTGTCTGTGCCCATGGGGAAGCATTTCCAGGCATGCATGCTTCACTCAGTGGCTCTTTTTAATCTTTTCACATGTTTGTGAGAATTTTTTTTCTCCACTGGAGCTAAATGTCATCAATAAAAGCTGCAGTCTTCACCATTGTGAATTATTTGTATCCCCCTTCAACAAAGTTTCACAGATATGGCGTGCTTTTAGATGACTCTCACATGAAATTCTGATGCAACTCGCATGTCTCCATGAATGTGAACCGCAAAATCAAACCTTAACCAAATCAGAACTGTATTGGAAATTTAGTGTGAACACAGTGTCTGCTACAAACTGTAAATGAGCAATTACTTGGACACATATACAAAATAATAGCCATTTTTTTCCCCACATGTCATTTAAAAAATAAGTAATGCATTATCTCTGTCTTAATATGCATTTCCAGAACCTCCAGTGCAAATCATATCACCAAGTCAGTCACAAATGGAACTGTGTCAGCAGACCTCTGAGAGGATGGTACTGAGCTGTGAGATCTCACGGCCCAATGCAGTGGTGCGCTGGTATAGAGATGGGCTTGAGGTAGAGGAGAATGACAACCTTATTCTAGAGGTGGACGGTGTCTACAGAAGACTTATTATACCCGAAACTACTGTCAAAGATTCAGCAGAATATGTATGCGACACAGCAGATGATTCCGTGACATTTATTGTAAACATAGCAGGTAAAAAACTAGAAAGTAGAAAAGAAAAAAAAGAAAAAAAGGAGGTCATGCCTTGGGGTATCAGTGCTTATCAGTTACTAAAACAAAGTTTTGTTAAAACACAGAGCCTCCTGTTCGCTTCATACGTCCACGGAAGATGGCAAGCAGAGTGGAGAAATTGGCAGGGGACAATCTGGTCCTGGACTGCGAGGTTTCAAGACCAAATGCCAAAGTGACTTGGAAGAAGAATGGGGAAGAAGTAGAAGACTCCAGAAATATAACGATCTTGGAGGATGGCGTCATGCGTCAGTTAACCTTTCACTCCCTCACAGTGGAGGATGCTGGGCAATATGTTTGTGATGCAAAAGACGATGTGATGGACTTCAGCGTCAAAGTGCAAGGTAGGTTATTCTATTCAGTACATACATTTAAAAATAATATCCATTTTCAGCTGTAAAACCATTTGTTACTCCAAAGTCACAAAATATCAAAAACAACATGCTTTCTACCAAATCATTAAATTATGTCGTGTCTGGCATAAAACAAGAATCTACACAGATGTTCTGTCTAGCATATGGACTTCAGAAGTACCAGCAGGATCATTGCCTTTCTTTTATCATTCCCGATACAAATGGCTCTCAAACAACCTTTTTTATTGTTTAAAGCTGTGTTCAAAATGATTCCTCTGGTAAAAAAAACAAACTATGCTGTCACTAAATGCAAGTCAGATGGGATGACATGTTGCTGCAGAAAGTTGTAGCTGTGCTAGCAAATGTCCTCCTGAAATATAAATAAACTGGAAACTGATTCCAGCAATGTCTGCACACCATCAGACCACCCCCTCACTGTGGGAACCACACATGCAGGCACTACTGGTACTACTTTACCAAAGAAATGGTGTTTGAAACCAAAGCATGTGTTTGGAGTCATTGCAGCAATTTCCAGATTTCATAGATGTGATGCCCCTTCCTTCTGGTTATTGACCATAATCGTTAATTCCCATAATGCCCCCCGCCCCCCTGTGTTTCCTTTACAATGATTCAGCCACAAACATCAACAGATAATTCAAACATCTGCTGTAATTGTGCAAAGAAGTGATGGAGTATCTGGTCAGAGTAGTAACAAATTTAGTTTTGTTTAGTTATCAATCAATTCGATAAAGCATGCCTATGTGGCCAATGTCACTCTGGTCTTCCTATCTTTGGATAATTCTCACTAGACATAGGTTTGACAAAGTTTTTGACAAAGTTTTGACAAATTAAAACTAAATTGTTAAAAAAAAAATATGGTCCATCAACTCACACAATGAAGACTTCAAATTCTTTGTTTGTGATTAGCCATAATTTACTATTATGTCTACCCATTTATTAGGCATATAGATATTATAGGTGATAAACTCAACTTGAACCTCATCCACAGAGTAGGAGCCCACAGTGGAAGCTGATGATAAGGTGGGTTTTTAAGAGCGGCAGTGATCTTGGCAGGTGAGAGCATCAGAAGGCATTTGAAAGACAGTACCTCTTGCTGGTTGAATAGATCTATAAATAAGATGGAGTAACTGGACAAACCATGCAGAGGGATGAAAGTAAGCCTAAACCCTGTTTGAGGGTGCCTGCCTGATCTGGCTTCCAGAAGCTTCACTTACGTGGTTCCTGTGATACACTAAATTAAAACAGTTGTCAAAAACAAGCCTTTGGTGAAACCATATGCTGTGTACTGCCCATACAATGCAATGCATGTGGTGGTCATGTTATGGCACAACAGGTTTCATCAAGTTACCACTGTGACTAGCTTCTGCTGTAGTGCCGCAGTGCATTATGGTATACATTATGCAAGGCAGATTGGTAACTTGCCTTGAGAAATGTACCTGATTGTACCTGATGGGATAGAAAGGTTAGAACCGCGGCTTTCTGGCGTTCTGTGGTATGGCTTCTCTCCCCCCAGACATGATGGAGAAAAAAGTCTGTCTCATCTCCGTGCGTGTTTAGATGCACTCTTGGCCGCTCACTTTAGATTCCGGGACATTTTATCTGACTTGCAGGCGTCAGGGAGCTGCTATCTGAGTGCAGGAGACTCCCAGAACTTCCACAAGGCTTGGAATGTCCTTTCTTTTCAAGAAAATGGTCTGTGGACAAACGAATGAAACATATTAAACATGAAGAAGGAAATGTTGAAAATATGTTAAACTGAAACAAGGAAATACTATGAGTGTGCTTTATTTACAGTGTAAGAAATGAACAATGGAACTGGTCAAGTAATTTCAAATAGCTTAAATAGCTGTCAATCAAAACAAGATTCACCCTTTCGACTGATCCTCCAATCATCATGAAGATCAGCGTCCAGGCCACGCCCACAGCTCCATTCACAGCCCCCCCCCACCCCCCCAGAGAATCTGAGCGTCTTGGGGGGGGGGACTACATTGGGCATTTATCCAATGACCATCCAGTTCTGAGGTAATTTAAAAAAAACTGTTCCATTCAGTCCCATTGAAGTGAATGGACGCTGAGCTTCTACGGGTAAATGTGTTGATCGTAGACCGTAAAAGAAAACGATTTCTGGAAATCTATGACATTGATGCTTCTGAACGAACTCGTCTTCCAGATGAACGTGTTCTAACGCATTTGTAGTCAGTCAAATGTTAACACAAATGGACATATTTGAACATTTAATTTTTGACATTTCAGAAGAAGCTGAGCTTCTCTGCAGTCTGAGACATTGTCTCTGGAGGTGTTTCATGCGGTTTTGAAAATGGATGTTGTAAATACAAATATCAACTTGACACAACGCAAGTTTTGTATCTCAACAGCTATGATCTAAAATGCAGTGTTTTAGCTTACATAACACCTGCTTATTTACCACATATAAGTTTAGTACAGTATTTTAGGTTTTAATTATCGCCAGAATTTAAGAAAACACTTTAATGAGTAGGTTTGTCCAAATGTGAAATAGCAAGCATCAAAACCATTAATTGCAATAATTATAAAAGGTTGTTGTTTCCTCCTCTTTCATCCACTTTCAGAACTACCTGTGAAAATTCTCGGCAAATCAGATGCAAAAACAGAAAAACAATTCTTAGTGTCAGATGACATCATTCTTGTGTGTGAACTCTCAAGAGCCAACGCTTCAGTCAGCTGGTACAAAGACAATACACTGATTGATGACACTGAGCGATACTGTAGCGAAGAGCAGGGAGTTTTCCGATCTCTGGTTGTCCTAAATGCTGAACTGGAGGATTCAGGGGAGTATACCTGCGATGCAGTGGATGATAAGATGGTCTTTCATATCACTGTCAAAGGTAACCATTTTAGCAGACGATAACTAATAAATTATATCGTTTACTCCTCTTTTGGGAACAATTCATGTTTCTGTTTCTTCTGTTCAGAGCCTCCTGTACAGATCATTGGAAACTCAGGCAACCCAGAACATCATATGCTGGTAGCAGGAGATGACCTTATTTTGGAGTGTGAAGTCTCTCAGTCAAATGCAACTGTTAACTGGTTGTGGAATGGTGAAATACTCAAACCAAGCGCTCGGATCAAAATTGACAGCTACAATGTTGTGAGGAAGCTAGTGCTCTCTGGACTTCAACCTTCAGACTCTGGAGAATACATCTGTGATGCCATCGATGACAAGCTGGTAACAATCTTGGAGGTGCAAGGTAACATTAAAATGGTTTTTGAAACATATTTTAGAATTGCATTTCTTAGGTTTCAGTGTTGAATATGTTAAATATGGACATGGACTTCTAACATTGTTTTTCTTCAGAGGTTCCAGCCAAGTTTGTAAATAAAAAGGATAGAAATAACATCTCAGCCTATGAAAATGAGAGCATCACTCTTTGTGCCACTGTGAACCACGAAAGAGCAAATGTTCGTTGGCTGAAAGATGGCCAGCTCTTGGATAAGGACAACGTTCATATCTCCAGTGAGGACAAAACTCACAAGCTCACCATTAATCCACTGCAGCTGTCCGATTCTGGAGAATATGTTTGTGACATAAACACAGACGAAATGTCCTTCAGTCTTTTAGTCAAAGGTAAGAATATGACTTTTATGTCCAAGAAAACACTCCCTTCATATTTATTATATTGAAAATTAGAAAATTGTATTTTAATTGTGTTTATTTGTATTTTATCAAACAGAAATGAAAGTGAAATTTATCAGGCAACTGGAGAATGTGGTTGCCCTGAAGGGTAAAAGCCTCACATTACAATGTGAGGTCAATAAGCCCAAAGGAGACGTCCAGTGGCTGAAAGATGGTCAGGACATCTCTCCTAGCCGTCGGTACACGATACGAGCACAAGGCAGAGAGCGAAGCTTTACCATCCACCAACTAGTGGAGGAAGATGCTGCAGAATATACCTGCGAATCCACAGACGACAAGACTTCTGCCACCGTCACTGTAGAAAGTAAGTCATTCTCATCTTTCAGCTTTAAGAAAGGCTGGCATTTGAGCTAAATAAATGTAAATTAATTGAATGTTTTCCAGCGCCCCGTATTGTTGAGTTCATAGCAGAGCTTCGTAATATCACCGTCCGTGAAGGGGAAGATGCGGTATTTAAGTGTGTCGTTTCACCAGCGGACACCAGCTTGGTTTGGCGTTTGAACGGCAAGCAAGTTGTCCAGAATGATCGCACTGCCGTTTCTAGCAAGGGACTCTGCCACATGCTCTGCATCAACAACTGCATGGTTTCAGATAGCGGCAAAGTGACAGCTGATGCAGAGGGCTTGGTGTCAGAGGCAGAACTTCAGGTTCAAGGTGAGTTGTTGGCGCTCCCTCCGCTGACACCTCGTCAGCATATAAGTCCACTAGGAGTTGTACACAGCAGTGCTAACATAACTTTGTACATTAAAGTAAGTTTCAATGTGAGTATACTGTCAACATCACATATGCATGTTGAGAAAGTGTGGGGGGGGAGGGGTGACATTGGGAGCTGAGCCAGTTGTCAGAAATAACAATTCCAAACCAGTTTGAAACCTTGAAAAGACAACATCTGTCACTGCCACTAAGCAGTTTCTCCTGCTAGATTCTTCTCTGGTCACTGACAGAGACATGTGGTGCAGTGGTTTGGGCGTCTCTCGTGCTGCATGTGCAAGACTCCTCAGAGATTATCTACGCTTGAACTTGTCATGCAGCATCACTGGCTTTCTTTGGTCTGTACTGGATTTCACAGCATCTATGTGTGCTTTGACAGTAGAACTAACAAAGAGCAGATGAAACAAACATACAATGTATTAAACATCCACTGGCAAAGAAAAAATATGTGAACCGCTTGGAATTAACAGTTTTTCTGCATTAATTAAACAAAATTTGTTCTGAGTTTCATCTGAATCATAAACAACAGACAAAGACAATATATGTTTGCTGAATAACACACAGGTTGTAATTATAAAGTGTTGATGGAAAAAGCAAGTGAACCAATGTATTAATCTTTTAAACAAAAGACAACAGTTTGCACACCTGAAGTCCAATTAATGAAATGAGTTTGGAGGTACATTGATTGTTATTGAGACATGAGAAGCATCTGCTGATGTGAGCCATACCTCTCTAGAGGGAGATCTGAAGGCAGAAATTAGCAGGAGTAGATCTGCATCAGCCTAGAAAGGGATACAAAGTCAGTTCAACGTGTGCAAACTTTCTTCAAAAAGAGACAGTTTATAGATGGTGGCCGGTCCTCCTGGGAGTGGTCACTTAGCGAAGATGACTCGAAAGACAAACAGACTTAGGTTAAAAAACACACACACACACACAAAAGAGCCAAAGACTTGAAGACATCACTGGAACTGCAAACTTTTTATTTAAGTTTACTTATACACATAGGTCAATGAACAGGGAGCGTGTCCATGGCAGAATAACACATGGTTATTTAAGGAGGAATGGTCAAATATTCCCCCTCAAAGTTGTTCAGCTCTCCAGAAACACTTTCTTTATGTATATGCTGTCAAACGAGGTTCAACCAGCTATTAACTCCAAGGGCTCGTTAACTTCTTTTCTCCAGTTCTGTGAGTCTTTAATGGGCGTATTCAATGATGAATATATGAACTGTCATTTTTGTGTGTGTGTGTTATCATTTTAAGAACTTGTGCTTGGCTGTTCTTGTAACGTAGATGAAGATCAGATCACATTTTAAGGCTGATTAATGCCACAAGCCAGTTTATTTCACACACTTTTTCTTGACACTGAACAAGTACAAATGATGAATATGACATATATATCTAGTAATCTCGTACAATGTTTTTGAAGAGCAACAGGTGCTGTTCACCAAGAAGATGATAGCAGTTGTAGCTGAAGAGTATAGCGAGGCAACTCTAGAGGTGGAGGTGAGTCTGGATTCTGGAGAGGTGCAGTGGATGAGACAAGGGGTGCTGATCCACCCTGGTGCCAAATATACCCTGAAACACAACGGCCAAAAGCGAAGTCTCACCATCCACAAGCTGGCCATGTCTGACCGGGGCACCTACAGCTGTGAAACCCTCCATGACCGCACGCAGGCACAGCTTACAGTGGAGCGTGAGTGTCCATGTGTTCTCACTATGCCCTGTTGTTGTTTGTTTACTGCTGTTACCGACAACTCCACATCTTGTGCACCCACCATCAATACTGCCTCTGAGGTCAAATCTCAATTAACTGAGTCGGAGTAATATGAGTGACCTGAGACTTGGGGGATCATTTGTACTGGGATGTGATGGTAACCAACAGGTGATGTCCTGGCAACCCAAACCAGCTGACTGGTATCGACAAATCTCTGATCACACAAGAATTAAGACTCATCGCCACGCTGCTTTTATAAGGGAGTTCCTCTGTTAATAACAAGCAAAGATGATCTAGTTCAAATTTTCTTAACATAGTAAGATTTCTAAAAGAATGAGAAGGGAAGAAGTTTCCCAAAGTGGGGTGTTCGACACACTATAAAACATCTTGTAGTGAGTGAGGTTTACTTTCTCTTGTTTGTCTTTGTGCTTATATATCTTAGTCTTTTGATCCACATGGGAGTGGTGAATTAAAGGCTGTTCTTTCAACACGAGTGTGGGTGGGCAGGGGAGAGCCAGGACTTCGGGCTGCTGTTGGCACCTCCTATGAATTTGGATCTCCTCTCATTGCATCTAAATTTACACCCTGGCCTTCAAAACTGAGGTTGTTGTCATCAGGTCTCCAAAATAAACACTCCTTTTTTCCATCTGAAATGCTTGTCTGTGTTCAAATAAATGAAAAATGTTGGCAGTTTCAGAAGAGGCTTTTGTGTAAAGCCAACTGCTCAAATGGCTAAAATCAGCTTGTCAATGAGCGCCAGCTTGCATTGTTTAACTCATGTGTGCAGAACAGATTCCAAGCCTATTATGTAAAAGAAAAATGACACCATGTCTGCTCAGAGTTACGCTGGAATGGAAATGCTTGTCTCCACTCCGTTCTGTGGAACATAACTATTTTTCTTTTATGCCCTATAGCTCGGAGAATCACAATCAAGACGGAGCTAAAAGACATCAAAACCACTGAGAGAGAAACAGCCTCCTTTGAGGTAGAGCTCTCACATCCCAATGTCCCTGGCACCTGGATCAGAAATGGAATCCAGCTTAAGCCCACAAATCACTTCCGAATGAGTGCCAAAGGACAAGTTCACAGCCTCACCATCTCCAACCTGTCAGTAGAAGACACTGCCACCTTTGTGTTTTGTGTAGAGAACCAGAGGACATCTGCAAGGCTTGTTGTGAAAGGTAGATATGAGAAAAAATAGCATTACCATAAAGTAAAAAAAAAAAATTAAGTCCTGTTGTGTCCTCAGACTAATGGCGATAATGAGTCTATCAATGTGGACCAAAAGGTATTCATTTAAGGCATGATAATAGTCTTGGTTCTGCTTCCATTGCTTCATGCACGATCATATTACCAACATAAAATAGCTTTGAATGATCCAATGAAACCAGTGGCTCTCATCAGTGTTCACACACTGACACTTTTAAACAAAAAAACATCCAGTCCATACCTGTCACTCACTATGCACCATCCCGTTGAGCTAGGAATGAAAGCGTGGATGACAGTGGAATTGAAATGTTGTCATTTTAGATAATAACATAAATAACTAACTAAAAATGCGACACAAGCTTTTGTAACTGACAAATCTTTTTTCTTAACCAGAACCTCCAGTAACAATTTTCAGGAAACTGGAGGACCAGAAATTCCCTGATGGATCTGTGATCTCTATAGAGTGTGAACTGTCAAGACACAATGTCGATGTGAAATGGATGAAGGCAAGTTTTGGATATGTTTACGATACTGACAAAGAACTATAACTAAAGCAATACTTAATAATAAAAAGTGTCACTTTTTATTATTTTAAAAAAGATGTACATACACCACAAAAATGGAGGTTTGAAGAACAAGTGTTTGTTTTAACGATAGCAACTCAATAAGTACTAATTAAAGTAAGTATTTTTTTCTAACTTTTGGTTGAACTCAGTCTCAGTTTGTTTTCTTTTTAAAATGCTTTTTCAGGATGGGTTAGAGCTCAAGCCTAGCAAAGACCTGCGCATTTATGCAATGGGAAGGAAGCGGTTTCTTCAGATAATGAAATGTCATGTCACTGATTGTGGCATTTACACCTGTGACGCCGGAGATACTACAACATCCTGCAGCGTGGAGGTTTATGGTAAACCAAGCTTTCTAGAAATACAGCTTCTGCTCAAGTTTCTATAATGTGCTATATGATGACTGGATGGAATATCATCTAATCATCACAGTGAAAATAATGAAATCAGATCAGACATTCGAGTATTTCTTCCTTTCACAGCTAGCTAACAGGCATGTTTTGATTATTTAGGGTTCAGTTCTAAGCATCTTCTCAACCTCTTTTCAAGGTGGGAAACAAACAACAACAACAAAAATCAACAACATGGTCAAATTTTCTATCATCTAAATTACTATTTCTGCCTGTCATACAATAGTCAGATGAAAATTAATTTTGAGAACTTATCAAAATGTCATCCGTTACATACCTGTCATTATCATGGGCAATTACCTTGTTCAAACTACTAAACCAAGTGACAGACAAACCCCGGCAGCCATCTTTGTTTGGGTTATCCGCTTTTAGCCACCTTTTTATTAGCTGCTTCTATAATTTGCAGCTCCTGTTTAGCTGCTTCTATTGAGCTTCTCTTATCTCCCCTGAGCTGTTAACTTACATTTGTCACAGTTTACATTTCATCACTCAGTATACAGAAAGATAACCAGCTGCTAGCTTGGGTAGCCCTCTCAGACTGCCCTGTTAGCTTAGTTGAACCACGGTTAAATGTAAAAACAGATACCGAATACAGCATCCATGTTACATCAGTAGCTAAATTTTAATGACAAAATGATAAT
>JBAMYA010000014.1:5855608-5871228 GCA_037176975.1 Arrhamphus sclerolepis | reverse complement strand
CTTCTATCTATAGTCGCATGGATTATTGCAACACCCTGCTTTTGGGTCTTCCCAGATAAAGTATATCACACCTTGAGATGCTCCCGAATTCTGCTGCATGTGTTCTGATGAAGACCAGGAAGGGAGTCTGTATTACACTGGTTTTAGGATCGCCGCATTGGTCCCTGTGTGTTTCAGGATTGATTTTAACATCCTTCTAGTCGTTTTTCAATGTCTTAATGGTCTTGGGTCCTCTTATCTTTCAGAACTGCTTTTTCCATACCAACCCTCGTGGATCCTGAGGTCCTCCGGTACTGGCATTAAGTAATTCCAGTAATACAAAAAAATAATACAAAAACCCATCCAAAAACCCCTGGAAAGGCGCCCTTCCACTTTTAAGCCCCATGACTATAGAATAACCAGCTGGAAGACCCGAGAAAGGCAGAGAAAAGGCTAAAGACCCACCTTTAAAGTCTGGCCTTTAAATTAATATCCTTTTATCTCTTTTATTTATTATTCTATTTTTATTCAAACATTTTTTATTATTTTACATTTCATGTTATATCATGTTTTTTTATTATTTCATGGTAGACTTCGTTTCAGTTCCTAATCTCCAGTGTCTCCTCAGTGGGAGCCCTCTGGCGCTCCTTGCCTGGGGGTCCACCATGACCTGGTGTGGTGGGGGGGTGGTCCAGACTGCTTCCAGTAGGAGGGTGATGCTGGACTGCTCCCCCCCGCCTGAGGTGGAGGTGCCTCCTGCTGACGGGTGGGGTGACTGGGTTGGCATCCCTCTCTCGATGCAGACGACTCCATAAGGTTGCTCTCTGGTCCCTCTGTGCTCAGCCTTATTTTTATTTTATTTCAGTCTTATTTTATCTGAGCCGTGCTGGAGGGTGGGGGTCAGTGTCAGTTGTGGGCAGGATGTAAGCATTTGTTGTGTGTGCATGTTAGTATCTGGGGGAGTGTGGTCTGTGGGGTTTGGGAGTTTGGGGGAGCTGGGCTCTGTTTTTTTTTGTGTTTTGCTGTTGTTTTTTTTACCTTTAAACCTGTAGGATTTTAAAACATGTAAAGCTCTTTGAGCTACATTTTATTTTTTGTATGAAAAATGCCTTATAAATAAAGTTTGATTGAAAGATTGTGTAATGCCCTCTAGTGGCTGTGCGGTGACACTGCATTGGCTCTCATTCATATCATTTGTCATTTTAATGAGCTTGATTGTTTCTGTGTTTAAGGTCAAAGAAACACAACAGCAGACAGGACTGTAACCGCATATGTTCGATAAATGTTCCTCTGAAGTAGCAGCACCAGAATTACGGTCGTACACGGCTTTGATAGACACTTCCGGGGCTTACGTGCTCGGTCAGCAAGTTTAGGTTTCACTTTACATCATGACAAAGTTTTGATAAAATGATCCACAACTTGAATCTTCAGTCATGCACCACTTAAAATACAATAAAGATGACATAAAAGATGAATATATGATGCTAAAAAAAAATCATTCTTCAACCACTTAGTCAGGAAAAAGCATATAATGGGACCTTTAAACCCAGTTCCAGTAGATGTACAAACTTCTGAACATCTTGACCAATTAGGGAAAGTTTTCAGTCTGTTTTCAACAAAAAAAATGTGTTCATCATCTTTCGTGCAGCGTTTTATCATCTTCTAATTTATGGTTTGCAGATCGAAAAGCTGATGACATGAATTCCAGAGGATTTTCTCAGAAATCAGGGGTTTTCGATTTTGTGTGATGACATGAATGCGCTCACTGAAACTATTTCATCTAACGTGAATCGTCTGCCTCTGGATGGTAATCACACACAAAGCATTTCAGGCATCAGGTGGGTTTTTGTAATTTTTCAATGAGTTTCAAGCACCGTGCTTCTGCTTTTGTGCTCCACGCAGCTCTCATGTGTCCACTTGTGCTGTCCAGTTTTTATTACCCCCCCCCCTTTTATTTCTTTTTTTTTTTGTTTGAGGGAGCACCTGCATTTCAAGCTGAAACCGATCACACTTTGATGAAGCTCCCAGCGGAAAATGGCCCCGTTTGTGTTTTCATTCCATTTTTAAACCTTCTGTTGTCCACCAAGCCTCATACTTTGAAAAAAATAAAAATAAAAAATACGAAAGAGTTTCCAGCGGTCGTTCAAATCCACAGTTTCATGAAAACACTGTTGACTGTGGATTTATCGACACGGTGATAAAATGAAACGTGTCCTGCTGCTATGGAAATAGATGCTAAGTTTCTTATTTTCTTCTTAAGTTACCTAATGACATTAGTTCTGCCATGCCTTGTTGCCTAGCAACAGCTAAAAGACACTGAACACCTTTGCCTGTGCAAGCTTTTCAAAGTCAAGGCCTTCAAATTGTGCTCTGCTTATTGTGTGTCGCCCTGTGATACGAAACGAAATGAACCAAAGCAACCCGTGGCTTCAGATGCTGCAGACGCTACTGAGGAAGGAGGAATGGATGCGACTGACCTGAATATGAACAACGACCTTCATGCCGCACGCTCTCATCTCACTTTGAATATGGAATATTGCTAATAAATATGCTGCCAGCCTCTCACAAACTCGTGCACTGCTGGGCTTTGCCCAGGAAATGTCAGCTCTCTGGACGGTCAATATCTGATCATGTTTTTCTGCTTGATCAGAATGTTTAACAGCAGCCGCCGGGGTAGGGACCACTTAGATCAATACTTAAAAATCTCCCCGAAAGTTCACGCTCTCATCCACATGCAGTTTGCAAATCCAGGGCAGTCATTACTGTGGACAACAGCAACCCAGTTTTACACTCACTCAAGTATCAAATGCTGACCAACTAACTCTGCAGTGGACACTCCTTCACTTTTTAAATGTCCACATTTAAATAATTCACAAATGCATACAGAGATAGAATTGTGTTTTATGGATCAAGTGGCAGCGAAGACTAAGAGTTTTCTATGGCATCAAGATTCAATTTATTGCCATTTGTAGTAAAAAACCACGTTGGAAACAGATGCAAACAGCGAGAGTGCACTTGTCAACATTTTACAGACAGACATAAAAACAGGTTAGAATATAAGACGAGGTTAAAACATAACGTCTTGACACCACATGTAACATTAAAGCAATATAAAAAGTAGTAATAACAAATAACCAACTCTGGTGAAGCGCATGTTTTACTGCAGCTGATTTAAAGCAGCTACATTGTTCAGACTCTGTTAGCATGGCGAGATGGATTCAATTCAGAGCGTAAAGTACTGAGAGTCAAAAAACTACATTTGAGAAGTCAAGATACAAGTGTTTGATCGTCTTTCTCAGTTTGCACTTTTCTTTTCTTCTACCCGTTCTGAAACCATTTCCTTTTTCAAACCGTCTTTCTCAGTTGCGCTTTTTCTTTCTGCAGTCGTAATACTGAAATGAGTGTCAAATCAGTGCCGCGTCGGTCAACAGCAGAGGAGGCGGGGCATCGCTGAGATCTAGCAGCTCAAATTAAAGTTGTTGCTAAAATATTTGGGTTGATGCGAGTTCTGGTTTCTTCACACTTGTCCAGTCCACACCTGATTTGCAGCACATCCAGGTTGTATCAACATTGGTGCTTTTTGAAAGTGTAAACAGCCAGAAACCACGAGAAATGCAGATACGGAGCTGCTTTCAAACACAATCGTATTTTCATATACGCAGATCCCAACCTGAATAGATTTGTTTGTCTCCTGTCCTTTGCTTGTCTTCTACAAGAGGGATTAATATGGTTTCCAAAGCCATGCTCTCAGGTACGAGCTGCTTTTTGTTCTGCACCAGTCAAGTCTACCATTATTATTATTGCAGCCTGAAGATCTAAAAGCCAGATCTTTGACTGTAGTTGTCCTCCTGTTTGTTATTTTTCTTCATTGGACAGTAAAGACTCATGATGTTTCATGCACAGATGTATGAAATGTTTCTTGTTATATCTCAAAGCTGGAGTCTTTGATATTAATAATAAAAACAACACTGTTGCTTTGGTTGTGTTTTAAATTTCCTTCTCTGTGTTGTGGTAATCAGCTATTCATATTCGGTTTTAGTTCATTAAGGAGGAAGTACACAAGTTAAAGCAAGATGTCTTGCAAAAATACTTCTGAACCACGTCCTTGTTTTCTGGACTTAATTTCAAGGTGCCATTCAAGAACTGCTGCGAGTCAGGACATTTCAGTTTTGTGTTCCAGCTCCTTTTGTTGCGCTCGTCTGTTCAGCATGCTGAGAGTCTCTTCTGATTGCATGAGAGTTCCAGAGAGTTCTTCTTTTCATTTCAGTGGAGTATGTCCAGTCTCTCTGGACAGGAATAGCTGAAGTAACTGGGAGCCAGTTGTTGAACTGTGGGGCTCTTAAGTGGGTTGGGGCTGTTTTGTGTGCTGGACTGATGTTGACTGGGTCATTATCTATGACTGTGGCATGAAATTTGTCATATTAATGGAATTACTAATTAAGTGTTCAAATGAAAAAAATAATAACAAAAGGGAGGGGCATCAAAAGGAGTAATATTTGATTATTTGCCTCTAAGATCCTCCTGACAGCTGAGTGATGACACTGAGCAACCCACAAGGTTGTTCGGGCAAGGTTGCTCATAATTACATTTATTTGTTTTATTTTATTCATTTACTTGTTTTAAAAATTCAATCCACTTAATGTTGGGTTAAGGATAACAGAAGCCAGATGAATACGTCTCAGATGAAAGATGGTCAGTCACGGTAAAAAATGTTCCAACAGCTGAAGAACAGTGGTGGTAGATCTACCAATGAGAGCGGAGTGAGATGAAAGATAGAACTGTTGAGATAGAACAGATATCAGCAGTGTCAGAAATAGAGGGCATGTGTTTACATCACTTCCTCTCTAGGCCACGCCCCTCTCAGTCCACTGAGTGGCAAAACAAACCTCATTCAACATGGCGGAGTGTAGCGGTAAACGCAGGGAGACCTGGAAAAATGTGGAATATGACATGAAAATAAGGACAACTGGACCCGATATTCATCATCCAGTGTTCATCCGAGAATAACCGCACAGCTTTTCCTCCTTTTGAAAAAAGAGCGATTCACCTGCTTCTCTTTTCTTTAGTTTTCAGTACCTGTAAAAAGACAGCTCCCACTGCTTTTCACACCTGTTTGTACAATCAATCACACACCAGCTCTTCCCCGATTATTGAGGTTGTTCTTAAGTTTAGACGTGTTTAAACCAACGCCGCCGCTCAGCTCCGCCTTTCTGCCTCTCAGAGGGGTCTGGAATCTGGAGGAGTCTCAGAGAGTGGCAGCCTGGCACTGCCTCTACCAACTCTGTCACCTAACCGGCCAATAGGAACGCACCATGAAATATAACGTAAACATCAGTGTGAAATACGACATAAAAACAGGAAGAAAAATATACAACTAAAATAAAGATGACAGACATTTCTTTTTCTCGATTCCTGATTTTTCTTGCTGATTTGATTCGCAGCAACCTGCGAATGAGGCGATGACACTGCATTTAGAGCCTGAAACACAGATTTATTTCTGTCGTAGCCACGACTCAACGTATGTTCAATCACACAGTGGAACATGCTGTAGATTAATTATCTGATTTATCTGATGATCATGCTTCTGTGCGACTTGAATTAATTTTAATGTTCGTTTCCTGCATTCTGGTGTATTTTAGCAGGTTGTTACACACCTGTTTCTACCTGTGAGTAAATGATTGATTCAAAGACGATTTCAGAGACAGATTCAACAAGTCTTCATTCAACTGGTCCAAACATGCATCAGACTGGTTTAAACCCACTGATGTGGCTGAGATACTGGAATTAATGTCACACAATTTATCATATATTTATAACTTACTTTTTGTGCTTTCTAGATAATCTCCTCATGTCCATGTGTCTGAGCAGCAAACTGATGTTAAAACAACTGATTGTCAGACAAAAAAAGAAAAGAAAAAAACCTCATTTCGGAGATGTTTGACGAATCAAGACAAATAACTTCAGTATTTCAGTGAGTAGTTGCTGTTAACCAGGAAAACCTGGAGTCTACATTCAATGGTCTGGATGTTCTCTTGTTGATCAAGTGAACTGGTGAATCAACAGAAAAATCTTTGGGTTTATTAATACTGAAGCGATTTATGTGGAGATTTATTCAGGTGATGATTTTAAACTATCATTAAAAGTTCTTCAGTGATGTAGACAGAAACGTCTGAGCCTGCTGTTACCATTTCTGTGGCGTTGTTGCCGTTACCTGTAATTACAGGGTAACTTAGGGACTTTATTTTACGGTTCCCGAGATGGGAAGTTGATGATAAATGTATCCAAGAAGTTGACGTTGCTTTCAATGCTCAAACATTGTTCATCCGTCTTACCTCCTTGAAAGCTACGTGATACTTTGCATGAAAAATGTTATCTGTGATTACAGTGTTACCGGGGTGAAAGTAAGCGGTATGGGGAAGATGGGAGAGCGGCTGCTGTGTGTGTGTGTGTGTGTGTACACATTTAAAACTACTTTCACCCCGAATGTGACTATTATAAATGCCTCACGTTGTCTATTTTTCACATAGTTATGTGTAAGTACAGTGCAGTTTACAGATTATATATTACATTAGTATTACTATTATGTTATAAAGATAGTTGTACAGTAACATTTGATCCTTTACGATATCCTAACAGGCGACAGACATTACTGTATGTGCTAAACTAGTCATCCTTTTTTTGTGAATTCATTCATCTCCATCTCATCAGCTCCTGTCTGTAAATATGGTCCCATCTTTCTCCGCATGCTTGCTGCTCCATCCTGTTTATTCCCTGTGTTCATACCGTGCATTGTTTCTGCTTGTTGGGGACTCGGTTTCAGTTTGATTTTTGCACTTTTGGACATAATAAAGGACTTCTGTTGGATACACCTGCTCTGAACTGCATTTGGGTCCTAACTCAGATTACCTGACAATGTGATGCTCAGTGTGATGCCCAAAAAGCTACGTCTCATGCCCTACATAGCTCACTGAGCACTGACTGAGCACAACCGGGCTCACAAAACAGTATTTGAACAAACCTACTGCAACAATGTCCTCCTGGACTGATGAGATGAAAGTAGAGTTGTGTGGCTGAATGCTCAGCACCATGTTTTGGGTAAACTTAGCACACCTGATGCCTATTATCCACCACAGTGGTGGAGGGTAACGAGTTGGAACTGTTGGCTGATGTAATTAATAAACTCTTCTGTAAACCAGACCCCTCTACAGATGAGAGGCCATGACTCTGAGAATCCGTCAAAACTGGATAACGCAAAACACATCAAAGCCCCCAAGCCTACTAACACATCCCCATCACACAGGCTGAAATATAAAAGAAGAAATGGCCAAAATGTGAGAGAATACTAGGAAACAACTCTTGTTGCTAAAAAAAAAATTATCAAATCATAAAGGCTCCTAGTATTTTCTACATGATTTTATCTTCAGCCTTGTATATCTCTTCTTAATGTGGATGGAAAGCTGGACAAGTTTGAGTCAGTGGTTAATATTATTTAATTTTATTTTAGCCTCATCTTCCTATGGGACGAACAGAAAAGATCTAAGGACTCCAGAGAGAAAGCTGGTGATGTTTTCCTGGCCAGAGAACAATTTTGAAGAATCTCGTAAGAATTTCAACCCCTCCAAGTCAGTGTCAGATGCAGTATCCCTAAATACAGGAAATTCAATACCACTGGTACCTTCAACCAATTGTAAACTATCAAGAAAACATTTAATAACAATGTCGTGCATGATAGAGTTTTCATGCGCTCTCATAAAGCATTGTTGCCCGTCTACAGTATGCAAAATATGCCATTAGCAAGCCAGAAGACTGGACAAATGGGACAGAAATAGAACTTCTTGGCTTGAGTGAGAAGTGTCAAATTTGAAGGAGGGAAAACACTGCGCATTGCATAGTAGTAAACTAATCCTTTCTGTGAAGCATGTTGGTAGTACCATTATGATTTGTACTGGTTTTGCTGCATATCTGACAGGACCCCATTGTTGGCAGCATAAATTAATTCAAAAGGACAATGTCTTTAACCTGAGTCACGAGAGACTGAATTGGATAGAGAACAATTCGATGTTTTGGACTGGTTTGCTCAAAGTCTTGACTTGAATGCTTTCTGTGCACTTGAAGAGAACAAATTTATCAACATCCCAGAGAGTCATGTACACCAGTTGAAGACAGGCTTTGGATTGCAATGCAAAGGTGAGAAGCTGCTTTTGGCTTATACCCAGGTCAGCTACACCCAGTCATTGAGCAAAAAGTCTCTGTCATGGAACTGCTCTGGTTCTCCTGACATTCAAAGACATTTCCACCAGTACAGAATGCACCAAACCAACTGCTATGGGGGGATGGCACATTGTATGCGATGACTCATGCAGGAGCATATAAGAGTCAGTATTCAAAACAGAAAAGGTGGCAGAAATAAAGTTCCCATGTATAATTTTCCTTCAACGATCAAGTATTATTTAATTTAGAAAATGCAAATATCATGTTTTTGGTGAGCACCATAAATCACATGTTCCTGTGCCAAAAGAAGCTACATCAAGCAGGCAGTTAATCTAATCAAAATCCAAATCATTATGGACTGATTATGTGTTTTACTTTAAAATTTGGAAAAGGGTTGTTTAAAAGGCAAGTCTCAAGAATGTATTTAAATTTATATTTCTATAAATAATTAAATATTTCTTAAGCTTTGCTAGTGATTGCTCATCTGCTCCAACTATGTAGGTCAGAATGGCACCTTACCTTAAATGAACTATGCACTAGAGTTTCATCCAAATCAATGACCACACAGATCTTCCCTGCGTCATTTGATTCCATTTGTGGAAGCAATGGTTTAGCTGGAACCTGAAGACAAATGGACAGTTAAGACCTGAAGCTCAGTTAAAACAAACACTGCTCACAATGAAAAAGATATCACACATAAACATATATGTAACGTAAGTTACAACTTTAAACATGATAAGTACCATGTCTGTACCTGGCAGGACTCATATGTCCTTGGTATTTGTGGTCTTTTAAGAAGTTGAATTGTGTTGTGGTGTTACTGTGAGTGGTTACACGATGCTCCAGCTGCTATCATGTTGATGGAACATATAAGTATCACCACCCACTGTCTCATCCTTCAACAAGTGAACAGCCATCGTGGCTTGTTAATGTGATTCCACTTCTAAAAACAAGCTGGTATTACCAAACAAACTGCCTGTAGCACTGATGTTTGTGTTTGTTTACAAGTGGCCTTGTGAGCATAATGGCTTGAAGCTTGGCACAGATGCAACAATCATCTGAAACCAAAGTTAAAATATATATGATGTGCTGAAAGAAAATGAGCATGTTTGTCTGAGAAGAGTTTTGTTTTTCATATATTTTTGAAAGCTCAATATCATGGTGCAAAGGTTCATCATACCTGCTCTGCTGGTGGAATGTAGTACTCGCATTCACAGTGCTCGTATGATTCGTCGTCACTCTGCTCCTCTTCTGAATCCCTGTTCTGTGGAGCTTCATTAGCATGCTTCAAGACAACACTGTGAATAATATCTAATGGAGGTCCTATTTCTCTTGAAATGTCATCCAGTTCCTCATCTGATTCTGCACTCTTTTCCACACCAAAGGACTTCAGTTCAGTGATGTCAATAATTCCAAACGTGACTGATTTGTGCTGTTCTGGCTCTGTCTCACTCAGAGATGAAAGAGCACCTTTGACCTTCTTCCCGGGAGCAACGCCTTCCTCTAAAATAAATTCATTCAAGGCTTGTTTCCAAAATGTCTGAATGCTTTTAATCTGATATGCAAAGTATTCCTCAACACCAGACTCGCAAAACTCTCCAGTTCCTTCGCCAGCCATAAGAGCCCAATATGGCTCCATTTCTGAGCATGAAAGATAAGCACTGAGCTCAGGCTTAGGCTCGTCCTCCTCCTCTTCGTGATCAGTGCTTGTCTCTGTTTCATCAACTATGGAGGAATTTTCACCAAGCAGTTCCTGATTCTGACTGGCTAAGACCTTATCCTCATACGCATCACCTTCGACTGAGATTTCTTTGGCACATGGAGCAAACAGGCAGGCCTCAAGCTCCTGGTCACAAGCATCAGAAACATGGCCATCTGAGCCTTCATCATCCCCTGCCTCCTCACTATCCTCTGAGTAAAGTGCAAAGCTTTCAGATTCATCTTCGTCAGCTTCATCTCCCACTGAGCTTGACTGGGATTTCAAAGCCCAATCTTCAGACTGATTCTCTGAAGAATCTACCTCCTCTGGCGCTTCTACAGAGCATGCATCAGCCTCTTGTACATCACGTCCCTCATTTCGGTCTTCCAATGTATGCACAATTTTGGCACTAAGTTTCTGCGCCTCCTCTTCAAGATGTAGCCGGTAGTGAATATCACCCCCATCAAAGCAGGAGATGTATTGGCGCTTTTGTGCATATGCAAGTTCGTAGGACTCGGCGCTGTCAAAAAAGTCAAAGAAGTTCTCAATAACCACATCAGCAGTGGGTGATTTCTTCTCATCCTCATTATTTCTGTTTGTATTGCTTTCCTGTGTTTCTTCATCCTCTTCCTCAAAAGATTCCCACTGAATCTGTTCATCACTTGAATCCTCCTGTGGCCCTCTGTCAGAGTCCCCAGATGAATCAGAGCAAGGATCAGAAGGAAAACTGTCGTCGAGGCACGTCTTAAAGGATTTGGATTCCACAGAGGAGCATTCTGAAGAACGGTCCTCCTCTGTGTTGAAGTCAACGCTGTTATCAGAGTCGCTCTGTTGAGTTGGTTCGTACCCATTGTCATAATTTTCGTAAGACTCTCTGGCATCAATGGGAAAGTCTGTTTCACAGACCTGCTGAAAGTTCTCTTCCTCATACAGAGGGGTCTCGCTGAAATCTCTCATAAAGGGGTCATCGTCATCATCATCGAAATCGGCCTGGACAGGAGTGTCATCTGATAATCTGGGGAACTCTTCATCACTAAGCTCCATTTCATTTTGTTCTGCTTCACAGCTGTCATTGTCTTCTTCACCATCATCGTTTGGGGCTTCAGTTTGAGTCTGATTTTTGTAGTAATCAAAAGGTTTAGCAGAGTAGTCAAACAAATCCCCTGAATCAGAGATGTTATTTGTGAAACTTTGCTCCGAGTCATCTGTTGATGTGTCTTGCTCGGAATCAAAGGAGTCACATTGTTGATCCATGGGTTCATACTGTTGTTGCAAGTGGAGCAGATCTGTACATCCAGGTGTGAAATCAGACCTTACATGCTGCTCAAAACTGTCACAGATCTCTTCCAATTCATCTGGCTCATAGTCAGAAGACTCTGACTGTTGATCAGAGGGCTTACATTGCTGGAATAATTGGAGGTGTTCTGGACAGTGTTCACAGCAAGCACAACATTCGGAGGCTAAGCTATGATTAGCACAGTGCTCAGAGGACTTGCAAGGTCTAAAACACTCACAGTGTTGAGCACATCCGTCAAATGGTTGGCTTAACCCTGCAGTCTCACTCTCATCGAAGGTCTGGTCGGATTCAAAAAATCCATTGCTTGCAAAGTATTGCTCAAAGTTCTCAGTGTCTCCATTGCAATATGGGGAGGTTTCAGTCTCATCTGTGTTTAAGTTCCCATGTTTCTCACAAAGGAGCGCAGGGTCCATGTCTCCACCAGCAGTCTGCTCAGCGTAATCCACCAGGACCTTTATTCCCAGTTCAGCACACCCCTTTGAAGGGCTGCTTAGAGCTGCTACTTCTGTAACTCTGGAGACAGTGCATTTCTCAGCAAGAATGGCTTGAGTAGACAGCTCCCCCTCTCCAGAGACTTTGCTTTGCTCTGAATTTTCCAAATACATAGTCAAATGTCCCCTTGAATCTCAGCAAAGATCGTTATGTAGTCTTTACTCCATGCATTGGTTCCTGCAGAGTCCAAATGACAGGTCCATTGAGTTTGGATATTCACAGAGCTGGTGGGGGGAGTGACTGAGAGCCACACAGAGACAGAAGCAGCAACAGGAGGAGCATGCACGTTGACATGACAGGTTGTCACAAGCAAAACTGAGACTAGCACTTGACTCGACCCTCCCTTTGCCAGACAGCATGCAATTTATTTTTGGGGGTCTGGAAAGACGTGACAAATAACAGCAGGAATATCAAATCCCTATGAAAGGCTGATCTCAGGCATAAACCTGAAACTGACACCTGAGAGTATCTGGAGCACTTGATCTTCAGTTCGTGATTTGCCGGAAGACTTGTTGTTTTCTCAGACCACACACATTTAACCAGGAGGAGCCTTGCCAGTTATCCAAAACCTTTATAGTTATCTGTAATTGGTTCAATAGCCATGAATTGCTATATTATACGTCTGTCTTGGAACACAAACATAATTTATGTTTTAATATATAAACTACTATAACTTAACCACGCAAGAAAAGAGGACAGTTTTTTTTAAGAACACAACCAGCATGTTTTAGGACTTTCGGTTTTTGCTGCAAAACAAAAGGTCCATCGTGTCATTTGTCTTGCTAGATGATTCCACCACATTAGCTGTTCTTGGAAATCAGCAGTGCACCATTCTTCGGGTCAGACGTGGACTTCTGAAACATTTACACCACTTCCGTCTTTCTGGTAACTCCTTGATTGATGTCTGAACGCAGAGTACTTTTCACCACTGCCATACATTACAGCTCTGAGCCGTGGAAACATGTGCTTCACGCATTAAACATGCTGTTCAGAAGTCAGCGAGCAGGAGCAGAGAGCGAAAGCTGATATCACTGGGAATATTGAGAGATTAACTTACTTTTGACAGAGACTTTGTGATGGAGATCATGGAAGACACTGGAGACAAATACTGCATGTTTTTGTGTACATCCCTAATTGAATTCAATACAATGCAGAATTGTCACTTGGTACTTTTCAGAGACGCAGAGCATGACCCCCTAGCAAATAGTAGGTAAAGAAACAGGGTAACAGAAAACTTTACCTCTCAAACAGCTATAACATTGTGTAGAAAGTAAGTAAATACAGAATAAAACAACTTTCAAATCACATAAACCCATTTTATTCACATTAGAAGATAGAAATGGACTCTATTTAAATCCAGACTCAAAACTCATCTGTTTCAGTCAGCATACGGTCCATAACTATACTTTTATTTCCTGTGATTTTAATGTTGTGCTCTTTGTTGTTTTATTTATTTTATTGTGTTTTTATACTGTAAAGTGTCCTTGAGTGACCTGAAAGGCGCTACAAATAAAATGTATTATTACTATTATTATCTAAAAGAATTTTGTTGTCCCGTTGGGCAGCCGTTACTGTCGTACCCATCAGACTTGTGGCAGTGTACCTGCACACCACTGGCATGTATGCATGCTTTTCTCTCTGTGTGAACGAGAATGATAGGGTGAAAGAACACTATGAATGAACGGAACAATTAAAAAAAAAAAAAAAAATTTCAAAATTGTTTTGACGGGGGGATCTGAGGCGTTTAGAGTTGATTCTGTGGCACTGCGTCACACATTAGTGCATGTGTGGGCAACCCTGGACTTGCACAATCCAAAAGGTTATGCAGTCAAATCACAAATGAGACAGATAAGCAAATCTCAGAGTATAGGTGCCAAATAATTTTTTATGAGCCATTTGCTTGGAGCTTGTGTTGTTCACCAATCAGAACGGCACTATGACATAACTACATATACTTACATTCTGTGAAGTACATGTGCAATGGCCACTCCACTTGTGAGGTCGTACTTGCCACTGCATGATGGAACCTGAAATGTCTGCAACTGAGAAGGAAAACATTAAGAGTTAGTCATTTGTTTCAGCAAAACATATACTGTATACCTGCACAGAGTCACAGTTTACTTGTGATACAGCAAGTGTCAAATTTACCATTCAATGTTTATTATGTTGAAATACAGTCTGTCAGACCAGATGATTATTTATGTTTGTGTTACATGAGGATATCTGTCAAAAGTCATAATATGCATGAGTTGTGTGGACTAAACTTTGCTTCAATATTACTTCAAAAGCGTCTAGACTCTGAGGGGAGAAAAAAAAAAATCTTACTGCAGCCTGAATTTAATAAGCAGGAATGCAAAGATTTCAGTCTTAGTTGATTTTGGACATCTGTAATTACTGGTACCAAAAAATAAATAAAAAAATGTGTTTTAAGACAAGGGTAACAATACTGGAAGAAACAAATTAAAACTGATGCATAAGCTGGTCCTTTTCAAAAAAGAAAAACAAATGTGCAACCATATTTTAAAGTTGCATGTGACAGGAATTTCCATACAGCATCACATAAAACATTTGGAGGTGTGCAGCTTGCATACCAGCAGTAATGTTGCTTTTCACAACTTTACTCATGTCACCAAAGGCACCCATTGTATAAAACTATAAATATACAAATGTTAAAATAGTCTTATGTTTTAAATAAATAGTGTTGTGAGTGGAAAAAAATCTCTAGAAAAACATAAAGGTTTGTCCAGTGTGTAAGATCTGCTGCATACCATCCAGCAGTATAAATCTGAATAGTCTCACTTTACTTGTCCCTTCTAATAGTATGAAATGGGGAAGACAAGATGATCTAGCTGTGGATAAACACTCTAGACTAATAGCACATGCCCTCCACCATAGGCGTTGCAACCATTAATTGTGGGGACAAGTCTCCCTCCACTTTTCAGAATCGGCAATTTTGACCCCCCCCCCCCTTCCATCTAAACATCCAGCTGGATGTAATAAAAGGACGAAGGAGAAGTACTTAGCAAACTGTCAATTAATTAGGAAATAGAAGAAGTTACAACGCCAAAACACTCCAGAAAAAAGCCGTGGCTCCATCAGTGATCTCCTTTAACACCGCATCGCTCGCACACACAAAAAATACGTCTCGCCTCCTTTCCTTCCTCATCCAATCACACGCCGGCATTAGGCTTGTAGCATTCAATGTATCTCACAGTCAGAAACAAACAAACATGTTTAACAATAGCGTAAAATGATACTGAACAGCTACAGCTACAGAGTCACTAACTATTAGTCTGCCCAGCACTGTTTTTAGTGCTGCACCCTAACCCATTGAAAGTCGATAATGGATTTTCCTGGTTACCTGCAACTATCCACCAGTTTGCGAGCATAAACAAAGATAGTTCAGATTATAACCGCCATTTCATCAACTGTCTCTGGACGTTTACATCTGAAGTGAACCATCAATGCTGGAAAAGGTAACCTCGGCCCGATTAATATCTCACAATATCAATCTTTTGCTAAAACTGTATTCTATAACCCCCAAATGCTTAACGTTGACATTTTCTTTTATTTTTTGTCCAAAAATATAATTGATTACATTATCCATAGCTGACGCCATAATTTCACCGGGGGAAAAAACATTCAGACTGGATTAAAAATAATCCCTTGACCTCTATATAGGCTGAAATAGGGCAGGTAATTTGGGCTGGAATTTTTAACTTTACAAGGCCAAGTCAAGTTGATGTTACATTAACCTAAATAAGAAAGTAGGAAGCTTTAGACTGATTATGTTTACATTTCAGCAGTATACATTGCAAGGCATTTTAAAAATAATTTTATTAATTGGATGATGATTAATTTTAATTTTTTTTGCAACATATGCTCCCTCTCCAGACACAATGGACATAAGATACTTGAAAAAGATCACAGAAAGTAAGTCAG